>JAYJMA010095550.1:0-22346 GCA_036873895.1 Parotocinclus cabessadecuia
GTGTGTGTGTGCGTGTGTGTGTGTGTGTGTGTGTGTGTGTGTGTGTGTGTGTGTGTGTGTGTGTGTGTGTGTGTGTCACTATGCGGCCAATATCCACCCAAATCAAATCAAATTTGGCTTATGTTTTACTGTCGTTTCTCTTGACTCTTTGAAACTGCCTAGAGGCACAGCTATAAAAACCAAAAAAGCGCCATAAAGCACAGCCATAAAACTCAGCCTGGTTTGTTAACGTTTTTGTCGCATCTGTGCTGTGAGACCTGGGACTCGAGAGCGTCCCGGCAGGTGCAGAATCAAATGTTTTTGAGGTTTGCAGAAGCACAGGCCACAGACCAAGCCATACCGCCACATCTGCTTACTCCATTTCCCCTCGCCGCACCTCACGTCACGCCGATTACCAAGCCGGTGGCCTTAAGCGCCCTGTCCTGGAGTGGGTGGGTGATCCAGACGCTTGAGGGAAATCGGCAAAACGTTAGGATGAGGGAGGCTGTTTATTTGTAGGATTTGCACACGCTGGTGGACTCACGGCTGCGGCCACCTCCCAAATTCCGAATTTTAATCTCGGAGCACAACAAAGCCCCCGGTGATATTTGCTGACCCCCTGAGAGGGGCCCGGACCTCAGGTTCAAAACTGCCGCGCTACCAACGAGGCCTACATACCTCACATGGATTAATGAGTTATATAAGTAAACGAACGTCTCTAAACTCTTTATAAATATAACCCCAGGCGCCGCGTGGATTAAACCCCATCCGCCCCTCCGTGACACAAACCGACCCAACGCAAATGTCCTTGGCTTCTCCGTCACCTTGCGAATCCAGAATGGCGCCGGCTGCGGCAAGGACTGAAAGTAAATATTAGATTTTTTACATTTAATTGCGGTTTATGGCCCAGAGCGCACCACTAGACAAACCCTAATATGATCCTAATGGTTATCGTCTTCGCTCCGTGCCTCTTGAACATCTGCTACAGAGCACAAGCAGCAAACGACGTTGTTATTTTTACGCTCCGTCTTTCTTAGCACAAATGATGTATGGGCTTCGTTCTGAATAGGACTACCGCCACAGCAATGGATCAAAGGCAAATCATGCCTGGGCCATTTGCATGACTGTGGTAAGAGCCGGCGGAAGAGCAGAGGAAGCCCATAGCTTGGCTGCTGATAGGAGATCAGCCACCCTTGCATTAATCACTACATGCAGTAGATTAAAAAGCAAATGAAGTTGGCATTAAGAGAGATCATTAAAGGCAACTAACAGGTAATTATGCATAGCCCAGCTTCCAAGCTGTTAACAAATGGCTTTTTTTACTTCACTATTAACGTGTGAACGGAGCGCTGAATATAAAACAGAGTCTATGGACTGCCTCGGGACCATCATCCTTAATCAAGCTTTCCATTGGGTCCTGACCCCTTAACGACCTGTGGTTCGTGAGACAACATATGTACCATATAGGCAAAAGTTTGTGGACACCCATTTAAGGAAGACCATAAAACAGTGGGAATTGGTAAAAATGCCTCCTTGGGTGATACTGCATTGCCACATTGTTTCGGAAATGTGTCCTGTTTGAAGTGAGTGGACTCGTTTCCTTTTGGTTGTTTGCAGCCAGTGATGTGTGTTCATAGCAGTGTAAAAAGACTGTGCCTGCGGTTCAAGCTTTTAGCAGGAACGACGCCAAAACGGTGAACGGTTTAAAGGACAAAGGAACCTGTGATGCCCTGTCCCGGCAGTTATTTCTCCTGGTAACACGTTAGCACGTCGCTGCTTCCGTCACAACCCCTACTTATCTTCTTTTCGGGTTCTCGGGAACATAAGGTTTATTTTTTTTCCGATTCTGCCTCTTTAATTCCGCAGACAGTCCACTTGCCGGATTTTCCTGTTGACTGACGCGAGACCAAACGTTCCAGCTGACACTTTGGACACTTTGCAGTAATTGAGTGTCATATTATTGCTATCTGTCTTTGCCTTTCCGAACGCTTTCCTCGCGTGTAATTAATAGGATTTCTTATTTTCCCAAACAGTCAGTGAGGAAACACCAGTGCATATTCGTCAGCCTTAGACACATTTTCGGTGCGTGTCTGCTTTTGGCATCATTCTTGCCAGTCCTCAGCTAGGGGGGAGGCGATCTATTTTTGGGATGACGTCCAAAGAAGACAGTCAGTAAGGGCTAAAGGAAAAGGATGTCAGAATGTAGGGAGGCACTCGATATGAAAGGCACCCTCACGGGAAGGTGGGGGGGGTGGGGGTAAAGGGACACCGTGTGACAACGTCAAAACATTCGGAGCCGGTGCCGGCCTCACAGGAAGCCCAATAAATACTGGGTACACACCAGAAAAAAAACCCCATCATGCCCGTGGCTCTGGAGGGCGAGAGCAAACCCAAATAATCCCAAATCTTCTACTGTTTATTCTGTTCAATCTCATCACTCTTGTCTGTTTACTCTGCTCTGTTCCACCGTGCCCATCTATGGACTGCCCATCAGCCAATACACGCTCCGTCAGGGGCCTCAGTGACCTCTCAGCTATCCCCAGTCATGTGTGTTTCTGTGGTCATGTAGATGCCCTGATGGATGGATAAACGGATGGATGGATGGATGAATGGATGGATGGATGGATGGATGGATGGAGAGGATGGACTTTTGTTTTTTCTTCTCCCACTTTTCGTGAGCTGAACTCGGAGATCTAAGACGAAATGCCTTTTTTTCTCTCACCTGCTGTTCACAAATTTGTCTAGACCTGTGTCAGCGAGCACGCCCGCCTTCCGCCCCATCTCAAGATGCTGATTGGACAGCATGATTACTGCACAGGTGTACCTTACCTGTGTATTGAAATGAGCGCTGTAGCCAGTTTGCCTTGGATAAGCTTTCGAGAGCAGGAGAACAATCATACAGTTTCATCTCAATGGGCACGAGTAAAGGTTCGATTACGCTTTGTGAGCATATTTCCAAAAAATAAATAAATAAATCCACCGCAACCCATTCCCACACCACCCACTCAGCGCGAGCGTTCGCACGCACACACACACACACACACACGCACGCGCGCACAGACAGGTATACCCTTTATACAGAAAGAATAGCGAAGGACTGCAGAGCTGGAAACATCAGAGACGTGAACAGATCTTTGATGTTGGACCGTTGAGTCGCAGAGGCGGGGAGATGCTGTTCATTCACATACAGCCAAGCAGGATTTCGAACCCAAGAAATACAAATCATGAGAAGGCCATCTATGGCTTTAGAGGATGGCTAAGGGAGAGGAGGAAACAAAGAGAACGAGACAGAGAGGAGAACGATGCAATCAGAACGGCGGAGGTGGAAGCAAACAAGATGGAAACTAGGGGAAACGATACAAAAAAACGATATCTCAACATTTTCCGGGATTTTATGCTGAGCGTGTTTTTGTGAGCAGATAACTCCAGAAGTTTGTCCTCATCTTTATATTCTGCGCGCCCCTTAGTTTCCCGCACGGTAAACGAAGACACCAGGACGGTGTTTTTCAAAGTCGACCATGAGGGAACGAGTAATGAGCCTGGCGCTGTCTGTGTTTTGTCTCCTGGCGCAGTTTGCTCCGTCGTTTTTAACTCCAGTGAAGTCCTTTGGGCAGCTTGATTTGACGCAGTGAAGAACTCGTGTTTCTGACTTTTTCTCCCGCCAGCGTCTTGTAAATGCACACTCAAACACGTATCAGCTCGTACACACACACACACACACACACACACACACACACCTTATAACACAATTAAGATATTACCTTACACAATACACATCATTTTTATCCCTGCTCATTACGTTCAGGGTCATAGGGCAAGAAAACCCCCAGGCAGTACCCATAAGCACTCACTCCTTCACACTGTGACACTTTAGAGACACCCATTGACCTAATGTACCTCTTTATGGGGAAATAAGGGTGGCCGCAGGACAGGTATGCAGCGAGTACAGAGTGAAACAAAACAGCGTGCTTATGTTACACAAAGTGCACTCGAACCCATGTCTGTGGAACTGTGCAAGCTGTAATTCTTTACTCAGCAACGTACTGATTAAATCCAGGCACTGTACCAGTACGGGCTTACAACAGATGATGAGATAAGGGGAAAGTAGAATAAAGGTAGGACGAGAGAAATATTAAGTAATGGAGAATCTGTAGTAATAATGAAGACAGCAGAAATGGCTTGTGCTCGTCGAGGCTGCTTGGTCGAGCAAGCATGAAATCCACAGCTGTAGCACAGACATAAGACTCCTGATATGCAATTCATCCAAAGACACCATTTTCTCCGGAACTCCTCCTAAAGTGGACCTTTCTGCAAAGGCTCCAGTACGGTATTTCAACTGAAACGTGATTGAAACTTGGTCATTTAAGAAAAAGGGGGAAAAAAAAGGTTTCTTAATGCGTCCGGCCATGGCATTTCACACACTATATAGACTTCCAAGGTCAACCCCCCCACCCCACACGTCTGTTTAAGCCTTTACTGTGGTGTGAAAAGCTCTCGTTAAGTATTCTTGGACCGAAATTCCTTGTCCTCTACTTCCTTCCAAATTCTCACACACAACTTCCTTTCTCATTAATGCGTTTCTGCTGAGCGAACTCAAACCGCTCATATTAATCTTGTGTGACTAAGTCATTCATAATCTCTGACATGTAAAGAGTGGCACCGGAAGGGGGAACAGCCCTTAGCTGAGACGCTTAGGCCTCTGGTCATCTCCCAAAAAAATCCAGCTCATGTCAAGAGGCAATAAAGAGTTCCGGTTCGACCGAACGACTTGGGGTTCGATGCCGGGTTTCATTGGTACTTTGTTAAAGAAGCAGCATGGCTAAATATTAATGCCTTTACCTCTCACTCTTGCTTTGAAGTCGCCCTTTCTAGACGTAACGTTATTGTGTTGGTTTACTCGTGTGTGTGTGTGTGTGTGTGTGTGTGTGTGTGCAGGCAGAACCCAAACAGAGGCGTTTAGAAACGTTGTACAAACAGAAAAACCTAATCTCACGTTCTGAAGGTTTCTGTAAATGCTCATGCCTTTCCGTTCTCAATGGCTGCGTTCGTTCGAGGGCTAGTATTCCCACAGAGCACTTTGTCTATGCAACATTAATAATTAAATGATGACATGAACCTATTTAATGATCGAAGCCAAGAACCGTCTACTCCTTATACCCATTATCTTGGCCACCTTCTAAAAGGAAAACTATAAACTGATACGGTTCTATAGTAAAGTTTACGCCTCTATTACCCTCGCAGGAACCTTAAAATGATGGAGGGCGTCGATTAAACAGAAGATATATTGGGATTACTATTCCAGTTTCAAGATGGTTCCTTCGCCGGTGAATATCTGGCCATCGAGTTCAGTGTTTTACAGCCTCGTCTAAATACTTTCGATTCCGTTGTGTCCCAGTGGCACCCGCTTACCAGGCTGGAGCAGACTCACAACTGTAGATTGTATCCTGCCTTGTTATTACGTTGTTATTCCCAACCTTTAATTAAGCCGCTTCATTTTCTTTTATACACGGCTACATCGCTCCTCTATCCCCGAGCACTTGAATTCGAATCCGTAATCATAGTCGACGGCAGGCTGAGAATGGGCCATGGGAGGAAGGCAAAACAAGTTGGAACTCTTATTCTCATAAATTCCCTGAAAAAGAATGGGCCGGGCAGGAAAGGCAGCGAGGAGGGAAACTAAAACTACAGCGCAGAGAAAAAGACAGTGAGATTTTTTTAAAAAGGAAAAGGAAATCAGAACCCTGCTGATCACCTCTATGACCCATCCAGCTGAGAGAACATCATTAAAATCTTGAGTGGAGACAGAGATCTGGCCTGGGTCAGTATTTCACCCCCTGAGGAGCCCACTTGGTCCCAGTTCGCTCATTCCTTTTGTCAGCCCCTCCATGCATTATTTAAGCAGTCAGCATCGAGACGGAGAGGGAGTCCTGCGGAGCTTCGGCGCTCAATAATATATTGGTCCATATCGGTTTGGCCAAATGAGCACGGAAGCAGCAGTTAACACTTCCATATTGTAGTGCGGCATTAGGGCCAGGGCAGGAGTTAAACCTTCAGGCCATGGTGTGAGACTAATAAACAACGTGAGCCAAAGTTCCAGCCAAACCGTAGACATTTTCACGACGTCTGTGAGGAATAGAACAGAACATTGAGAAGCTGCTATTTTAAAATACATTCTTTGGTCGGCTTTGGTCGGCAGGCTGAGCCATATTTAAGTCAGACTGCACCCCAGAACCCCCGTGGCCACAAGATGAGCCCCTGGCCTGGATCCCACTGTTTTACAATTACAGTTACGTGTCGTAAAAAGGTAGAAATCAGTCTGTGACGTCCATCTGTCCAATCTTCTGCCTAATCCACATGAGGACCAGCAACAACTCTGGTCACAAGGCCAGGAACAACCCTAGACGGGACGCCAGTCCATGATAGGACACACACAAGGGTCAGTTTAGAGACGGCAATTAACCTAACATGCATGTCTTTGTGCTGTGGGAGCAAGCCGGAAAACCCGGAGTAAACCTACGCAGACACGGGGAAGTCATGCTCGATACTCGAGACTCGAAACGCCACACAGGCCGCTCCGCCCTGGGATTGAACCCGGGACCTGTAGACTCTTCTGAACTGATGGGCCTGTACAGCTATTTTAAGTTGTGTAGCTTGTTTAGAATCAGGTAAAGTCTCACTGGTAGAAGCCAGACTGTACTTTCATTAGATATGGGAAGCTTGACTGCATACAAAGAAAGATTTGAGGGGAAAACAGCGAGACGTTCCTCTAAATGAGCTGAAGTTCCGTGTGTTCTGTGTGCCTGTATTAAATGTCTGACCCAATTCTACAAGCCGACAAGAAACGATTAGTGACAGGTGTTAGTTAGATTTCTGCCCCATGTTTAATTCATGATGTGCCACTTCAGGCATCTCATCATCACGTGCTCGAGGCATAAAAGCACGTCAAACAGGAAGCTCATTTCAGTACCCATGCTCACTGTTGGTTCTAATTCATTTCTATAGCACTTTTTACAGCTCGTTTACAGCTCGTTGTCTAGGGAAAACTCCCTTCCTATAAGAAGGCGGATACCCCGGCGGGACCGAGACTCCCAAAGGGACGCGACCTCGTGTAAAAATTATCCTCAAAATTAACCTAAAGTAAAAAGATAAAAGCGAGAACGTTTACTGCTCACAACAGTTAGGAGGCATTTCATTTTGAAGTTCAGTTCAATTCAAATGTGTTTCTATAACGCTTTTTACACCGGAGCATTTTCTCAAAGCAGCTTTACAATCGTATATCGTCTTAAAAGGCCGATCCCAAACTGAGCAAGCCAAGGGCGACAGTGGAAAGGAAAAACTCCCTGATAGTAGAAGGAAAAAAACTCGGGACTCAAAAAGGGACCCGAACCTCGGTGGGTGGCCTAGATGTTAATTAAGTGAATAATTAAAAGTATATTAAAGTCATAGTAAAATTACGTCAATAATATAATAATGTTTAGGTTTAGTAATAAAATAAATAACTAAATAGATTTTAAAATCTGTCCTCACTGGGAGGTCCTTGGAGGCACATCGTCTCCTAGTGACTCAATGATGGAGGGAGTTCCTGCGCTCTGGTGGGACTGGGATCTGTTGATGAAAACCAGTAGAGAACGTCTAAGTGTGTGGTGCTGGAACTGCTACAGGTAAAAGTGACCCCTGATATCGATGAGTGGTGTATTTAAAGCAAATCATGATGGGGCCCCAAAAAGGACCCCTGTGTGAGGACGTGTCTATCACGGTGTACATCATTTCTCTCCGCCTTCTACACCTCTCTAAAAAAAAGAAAAAAACCAGATGGCTCTTGTATGGACCAGTTTCCAGTGACAGTTTTTAGCCGCTCGAGCATTCTTTCCCACAACGTTCCTGCACTCCCATTTTCCAAGCGCTCACTTCTGTGCCTTGCATCATATCGTCTCCCCACAGCAACTCGGCATGCCCTATTTCTCCCATCTTTCTACGCGTGCTACACCTCCTGTGTTTTATTCTAACTTTAATACTCCTTCCCTCCCAAGCCTGCTTTCATCCCCGGCTCTCTCTTCTTATTTCCCTCGACTCGTATGAACAGAGGAGATCTAAGCAGTTATATAGGCAGGGCTTAACAATCATTTCATGACTGGCAAACTCAAAATATCGAGCCGGGAAGCTGGCGACGTATGGCTCGGTTTACAGACGAGCCCAGCCATATGCTTTCAAAGTTTGTTGCCATAGTAACTCGTGGTTACAAATCCTCACTTCGACTAAGGCAAACAACAAAGTGTAACAGAGTTGAGAGCTGCCGTCTGAACGTGGCACGTTCCAGGAGGTAGCGAATCAGTTAACGAACGTTTAGCGGCTTGGGATTATGGCATCGCCACGAGAACCACGCTTTACTGGCGGGGTCCGGCGGGTGGTCACTGGGTACACGGGGAGAAGAGAGAAGGGGTGCTTCAGTGACGCTTTCTGTGGACGTGGGGCTTCCAGCGGCACTGTAACATTAATATGAGGTCCCATTGAGGTTCGTTGGTCGGTAGAGGTTCTTCTGTTTCTTATCGTCCACCGTCCCGGCTTCTCTGAGTTTGGTTACGAGGGATGGAACAGCGCTGTGTGAAATGGCTGATCTTCCTGGGTGTCCCCGGCCGTCAGAATCATCTTTTCCTGTTTCAGTTACCAGCAAAAGTTTAGAACTTTGTGTTGATAACTTTATGAACCACAGCAGATTTCAAATCTGATGGATTTCTGATGAATTCTGATCTTCTACGATATCCCGACCCGACCTTCCCGTTGGGAAAACTTGCCCTTGATCCGATATGGGGATCTTTGAGATGGGGCCATGTTGCGGACATGGCCTAAAATATAAACCCCTCTCACCCGTTACTTACTGCGGTATTCAGAATATGTCATATTATTTTTGGTTTTGAAATAAAAGGGGGCGTCCTGTGACTTTGACTCCCCCTGTATAAGGCAGCAGGAGGGCTGCCCGGTGAGTGGGTGGCATTCTAGTGTTACTGAGCATTAATATTCCAAACAGAGGACACGGGAACGTGTAACAGACACCAGAGACACTAGGACTTCATTAAGTTTCTATTAGCTCTGTGTCGGGGGTATGGAAGGAGATTTTATGATGCGGCTTAATGAATAATGTAGACCGTTCAGAAAGCCTTTAACTGCTGCCTTTCATGCCTCCTGTGTAGTCGGGAAGGAAGCGAGCACGACGTTGTGCCGAAGCGTTTTGGGGTTTGTTTGTTTTTTTATTCCGTATCGAAAGGGGCGTGTAACGTGACCCGCATCACGCTGTTACACTTTTGGTCACGACGGTCAAAGCAATCCTAGCTAAACGTCCAGCTGAATGGTGATTAAGCAGCCAGGTTCGTTTGGTCTGCTTGAACCCGCTGATCTGCAACCAACGGAACATGTTCGAACTTCTGCGAAGTCTGACCAGAAATAGATCCTTTAAAAAATATGTGTGGGGTTTCCTTGGTAACGCATAATTGGTATGGAGCGGCTTGGCAAAGGCTTTGGCACCTCATCAGACTGATAAATCGATCTGCGTTTGAGAGATCTATAAAGCAATAAGGACGCCGTGTGGATGTGATCACTGTATTAAGAACCAGGGAAATAACGGGGGCCAGCGTCCACATTTGGATAAAGTCTGCTACCTGTAATGCCAGCGCAGTGCCACCCTTAGCGATAGGGGGCGTTATGGAGAGGGGGGGGGGGTTATGATGGTAACCATTATTCCTGCATTAAGTACTGCCAGGTACACTGGTTCCTGATTACTGGTTTTCTCTCAGAATCCCCTCCTGTTTGTAGTTCTGCAGTTATACCGCTTAGCCAAAAGTTTGTGGACACCCAAAACCTGAACATGGGTACTGTTGTACTACAGTATAAAGCATACTACCGACATCATGCATTTATTATGCTTTCCTCAAATCTGTTAAATGTGTTACTATGGACGTATTCATTTGTTTCATTTTTCATATTTTAAATAAACATAAGACTGCACGTTTTGAGTCCTGGTTCTCCCAGGGTTTCTTCCTTATCACGTTTAGGGGGTTTTTCCTTGCCTCTATCACCCTGGAGCTTGCTGTTTGGGGATGGTGGGGCTAGAGAGTTGTCTAAAGTCCTATATGCATACATTCATCTAAATAAACGTGAACATGACTGTGGGGTCGGGCACTGATGCCGAACAGTAAGCCGTGAACTGCTTTGTTTATGAGGTGAATCAGAGTTTGGGGAGGTGGAAACTAAAGGAAAGGTCGTGCTGAGAGTGACTGAGGCAATCAGGAGTGCCACTGTTTGTTTACCGAGCTTCCACACCTGTACGTTTGTATTACTATATTACTATTACTTTATAAGGGGTGTCTACAAACTTTTTACCAAACTTCCATTCTGCTAGACTTCTGCCCTGTAGCGACATGATAACGGGCTCGAAAATGCCCGCTGTATTTGGCAAACCCGTTCTGGAAGGAAGCTTGGCATTAAAATACAGCATTCCGGATGCCACTCCATCATACCCTCGCTGAGACGCGTCTTTTCAAACGGCCGTGCACACCTTCCAAATTCCATTCATAATTGAAGAGAAGGGCTCGTACTCCATAACAGCGCTCAGTGACATTTCGGGTAGGGCCAAACGGAGGTTAACTCAGTCCCCCGGGAGCTCTTAGACATTGCAACACACACAAACACAGTTTCTTACTTTCCACGTACTCCAGTTCTGCTCTGTCTTACCTCGAAAGAGAGCTTTATACAGCCTTTGTTTTAGGTCTGTGAGCCATTATCGGGTTCTTTGTTCAGGTTTTAATCCTCGCGTCCTGTGATATATAACGTTTACATCGCATGTGCAGTTACGGCATTTATATATCTGATTTCTGTGAGCATTGGAGGCTTAAGGAGATTTCTTAAAGGCCCAAGGGCAGCTTGGCAGTGCTGGGACATGAACTCTGGACTTCCTGGTCAATAATCCAATACCCTCACTACTGCACCAACACTGCCCCTAAGGAACACAAGAAGCAGTGTTCTACACCGGTCAGCAGTAACGTCTAAACCACCTGCCTAATGTTATGTAGGTCCCCTTAGCGCCGCCAAAGCTCTGCCCTGTGCACGCCTGGATTCCTCAACAGGGTATCTGGGGCATCCCCTTGTGCTATCAGCCACCAAGATGTTCTGCGAGTCCAGAGATCTGGCTTGTACAGTTCATCCAGAGTTAAGTTTTTGGGAATATATAGGCTCCTCAAACTAGAGTGCAGGCCATGTTGACATTATACTCAACATATGTTTAAACCAATTGCTCCAATTAACTCCCACAGGACTTTATGACGCTTCGAATCGTTCAAATCAATCGCTTAAAAAAAAAAAAAAAGTAAAGTGTGACTTGGCGACCTCTGCTGGTCAGATTTGTGCAGTTGCCTCAGGTATAAAAACCTATAAAAAAAAACCATTAAAAGCAGCTATTGTAATTTGTATATTAATTGATCAACAGTTCTTTTAAATGAAGCATCTAAAGGACTAGTTTGTTACCCTTATATTTTCTAGCTGGAACAGATTAATATGGCTTTTTATGGAGTAACGTGGAAGTAAAAGTAATCAGTACTTCCCTTTACATTCCGAACTATGTAATTAGTACTTTGTCACTGATTACTGCTTTACTAACTACTCCAAAAGCACCTACTCCTACACCCTAACCCCACGCAACCAAAAGGACGAGGGTTGGCTCTTACAGATTTTCTTAAATTTAAAGTCATTGTTGAAAACTTACTTGTTTGGGCCAGCAAAACGACCCCACAAGGTCAAAAGTAGCCGTCGTTCCTATCCTTCAGGGGACACCAGGGGTGCCCCCGCGTCCAAAATGCAAGTGATGCTTAAGATCTCCTTCATTATGTGAGGAATTTGGATTTGCTCTGTGAATATCTCGTGCCTTTGTGTTAAAAGCCGTCACTCAAACCCGGTCTGTTTTGTTGCAGACAGGTTTTATATGTTCCAATCAAAATGAGCGGCTGGATATAAATCTTGGGTGTAAACACTGTGACAGTTTGTAAATGGTATTTTCTAGCAGAGAAGTCGGTGCTGTTCTGAGTGTACAGGCATAAACAGTTTGGCTGAGCTGCATGGGAGCTCAGGGACTGACAGGGCAAGATTACAGCAAAGAACAACAAAGGGAGCATGGTGAAGCCTGTGCCGGGGCTTCAGGAGCTCAGGAAGAAAGCTAAATGTGATGGTTCTATAGGAACTGAGATGGACAAATCTGTGCTACAGAGCACGCCAGTGCACGCATGGCGGGTCTCACCGGTAACGCAGACATGAGGCCATGCAATTTAAAGACCAAATGTAAAGACCAAAAATATACCGCGAATATACTGCAGGCCATTCATACTATATTCATAAGCTATATATCGGAAAAGCTCTGGTCTAAGAGGAATTATGTAGACAAAAGTTTGTGGACACATTAGACTGCAACACTCCCTCGTAACAAGTTTAAGATAGAAATCGTACCTTTCTGGGTTCTCCACAGACACCCAGTGGCAGTAGAATGGGTCGTCCTGATACCCCAGGGCCTCTCAATGTTTCTGAATACGATAAATCCAGTCGACTTTCAGCCCCGCTGTTTTTAAACAGAGCCTATAAAGAATTGCTTTGCCATCTTTGAATGTGATCTTGGCTCCCCTGTGTAGATCCACCACACACCTTAAGTAAGGCGGGGCGGCATGGGGGCTCGGTGGGCGGCATCTCGGCCTCACAGCAAGAAGGTCCCGGGTTCTTTCTGTGTGGAGTCTGTCTGTCCTTCCCGTGTCTTTATTGGTTTACTCCGGGTACTCCGGTTTCCTCCAACAGTCCAAAGACATGTGTGTTAGGTCAATTGATGACTTTAACGTGGCAGTGAAGTGTGTGTGTGTGTGTGTGTGTGTATACATATGTCTAGTCTTGAGATGAACTTGTGTATGGATAGAACCTCGTGTGTGTCGCTTAGAAGAAGTGACGTTAAAGAAGCAAAACAAACAAACAAACCTTAAGGAACGCACTGCTATGCCCTAAAAGCCTGCTGTTTCGGGGTTTCCATAACCTTTTATGGAAGTGGTTATTGTGCTGGCCGAGCAGGGTGTAATGTCTGAGTCTATAAGCACCGCAGTCGAGCGTTGTGCGTTTGACTCGGAGGGGAGTCTGTTATCAAACTGTTCAGGATATCTGAGACAGCGTTGATGTGTAAAACCCTGAGAAATGAGACGGTTTGGATTGCAGAGGTGGACAATGGCTGGCCGTAAAAGTGTGCTTTGATTTGGAAGAACCTTTGAGTATAACACGTTTGATGTTTCCGGCTTCTGTCACTTTCCCCTCTGGTTTATGGAAGCCTTAGATATATGGGCTCTTTAAATATAAATGGCCCCAGAGACGACTGAAAGCATGAAACGTTAGAGGAAGGAGCTATGAAATTATAATTACATAAGCTGTTTTCGTCAGAAAAACACATTGCTAATGATAACGAAGTGGAAATGTAGTGGACTGGCTTGTTATCTTTTAAACCTTTTGTGTTTTAGGTTCCCGTTTTATTACCTAGAGCCAGAACTGCAAAGAAAGACACTTAGGAGACTCGTACGGTAATAAAACGAAATAAAATCAGTAAACAGGAGTAGATCTTGGTCTAGCGGTTTGAGCCCGAAAGCGCCTAAGTGCTTCAATCTTATTTAACGTTAGAAGACGGGAAATCTCGAGTGAATCAAGGTGCTTTTGGTGAAATAGAAGTTGGTAGTTACCGTAACGGGTAGTGGGGCGGGGGGGGGGACCCTGTCACATGGTGCCCCCGCAAGACACAATTGTTTTGTTGTGTTGTTTCCAAATCTGATAGAAATCAGAGCAGCGTGGGATACGGACGTCTGATAATTGTCTGTGTAATATGATGTCACTTTCGCTATATTGCTTATCTTTGTATCACAGTTCTTCACTGGACCGCCTTGTCTTTGTAGCTGCTTTAAGTGCCAGGAAAAGTGAAAGAGGCCTGGGAGAACAGTGACACTTGCAAACCAGAAGCTTTTTTGTGACAGGCTAATAATGAACTTGGCAGTAAACAATCTCTTGGCGCTGGCCGCCAGGGTTAAACGCGCCTGCCGGTGTGCCGCCGCAAACCCCCGAGGAGACTGGGGACTTTTCCTGTTCGGGTCGTCACCGCTAAATGCTTCACGCTCGCTCTGTTTCAGCTCACCTACAAGGCCTGACCTTCTGCTTCCCCAAGATTTGCAATAAACTGTTTGAGACGAACCAAACCCGATGTTATTCTAAGCTCCTAATTCCGAAGCTGCCCGTAGAAAGACTGAAATGCTGGTCGTGTTTAAACTGCCCATTTCTGGCTGGCATGGAGGAATAACAAGAGGGCCGGGCCTTAGTGATTGTACATGTGCGAGCCGATTAATGTTTGAATGCATTGTCTGGAAATTGGGTACCACTTTGGTGCGTAAATAATAGATAAATCAGCGCTTGCAGGAAATGTAGACTGAATATTGCATGCACCGAAACATCGGTAGAGCTCATATCATCAGCTGGCCGTGCTGTCGGTCTGCCGGAGGGAGCGTGGGAGCAGGGGAAACGGGGCGCACTGGGGGCAGTGGTGGGATTTTTTTTGTTTTTTTTTGCATGTCCCCGTCGCTGCAAAAACACACACTAATGGTCTGCGCACAGTGAGGCCATGTTGTTCAGACGTTTTTCTTTAGTGACTCCCTTTGGGCTCTGACACACCAGGCAGACTGTGCAGCGTGTCTCACACCATTGGCACTAGCTGGCCCTTGTCAACACCTGTCAGGGCCAAGCGATCATGTGGAATCACCATCAAAGGCCGGTCAGAGGGCGAAAAAAACAGTACTGCGAGGACCTTGTGCTTATCTGCTGTAGCCAGTGACGCATTTTTGCAGCGAAATGGCCGAGCATACGGTTCCAAATTAAGAGCATGTACCAAAAACCCCCACAGATCACACTGTTTTTTTCCCTGTACATACTGGACGACTCGACTGAGATCTGGGGAATTTGGGGGCCGGGGCAGCACCTTTGTCATGTTCCTCAAAATACGTGCTAGCCGCGTGGAATAGCCTTGCCGTCCAAGGGTGTTTCCTGCCCCATCCGAGGCTGTAGGGCAGATCAAAAGCCTGGTGGTCTGACACGTAATGGGCACCAGGACTACAAGTTTTCTTCCGCTAAGCTCTTGAAAAGGATCCGGGCAGATACAGGGGTGTGTCTGGGTGGATCAAACGATCCTCTGTAAGATCCGGTGGTCTTTCTGGGCCGCCCTGAGACTGGGTTTGTGCCTAGATAGTGGGCAATTTGTTAAAAAGAATCAAATCCAATCCAATCATGCGCCCTCCTCTCAGCGTGTGGGCGCAGTGTCCTCAAGTGCCACAAGCCCTCGTCTGCACTACGCAAAAGTAGCCTCTGAGAGCCTTTTTATAGGGCAGCAGCTTACAATCTGACAATGAAACGAACGCATACATATCGAAACCAGCCTCGTTTCTATAAAGTCAGCGACATTCTGAGTGGTTCCAGACCATTTTGACTGCTCTAGGTTGTTCCGATCGCATCTGCCGGCCATTTCAGGCCACTGGACGATGGTCTCCCTTGGTCCTCAACAGCGTTAAGCGTTAAGACCGAGTGTCTAATCGGAGCACACCTGCGATCGCTTACATATCTGCCTGGTTTTTGCAGCAATCGGACATTTCTACCTGCGAGCTTTATTATTGTCAGAAAGTATAAAATAAAGCACGAATCACCAAACCCGGCCACCATTTTTCACAGCTCTGATGTTTAGGTGTCTGGCTGGATATCTAATACACCCCAGTCATAATGAGCTAGCGTTATTCGCTCGTAGCACTTTCAGATTGTTATTTAACGGATAAAGGGGCGAGACCAGACAGAAAAGTTTCCTAACATCAGCGTGGTGCACCACGTCTCAAATGCTAATTAGCATAGACAAATTCTCAGACCGCTGCAGGCCACGGACTTTTCGCTGCACGCCCATTTGCACGTCCCCTTATTAGGCCTAACAAAAGGTCCCAGACCAAGCTGAGAATAGCAGGACAGGAGAGGGGCATTATCACGGCGTCAGAGGTACGCCCATAGTTATTGTTTAATCTTTTTTTAATGACGAGTTTGTAATAACGATGCCGTCCAATGAAGACGTCGCCTAATTCTATTTAAATGAGAGAGGCAAAGGGGACAGAAGATCTGGTGAGGGAACCGAGGGGGGAAGAAGATGCCTATTGCACCCTGTCAACCTAATTAGACCTGGTTTCATCATGTGCTCTGGATTCTGCCCAGAGAACAAAGTAAACAAAAATAAACGATCTCCACTCTGTCCCTGTCTCACTCCACAGCAGCCCTTAATGAAGACTTACTCATCACACATCACACATCACACACCCGGAATAGTCAGGGTCAGGCACGCAATAATGCAAAGAGTCAGCCCTGTTAATAAGAAAAGTCCCCGTCAGTCCTGTTATTACGAAAAAGCTGTTCTGTGGGATTACTGTAGCAGAGCAAAGTCGCTACGGCCGCCTAATGGTGTCCATCAAATACGGGTAAAGAAAGAGGTGCATTCGGTTTGATTTTAGAGTTCTTTGATTAGGCAAACGAGGTGTAAACTCAATGATTGATGGGGGTGTATCTAACAGGAGCATGTTAAACCGGGCCAGAGCGCCCCCACATTGTGTTCAGAAGGGTGTATGGTCACCCAAGAGGGTCAAAACTATATATACGTACATATATACACACACACACACACCGTTAGCCGTTGACGTGCTGCCGCGTTTGTTGCCGTCCCTTTTTCCATTCGTCGGGGCTTTGATTAAATAATCCCCCTCATAATTTTGTATTACAAGGCTTCCCATGCTAATGGATGTCAGTAATCCAGATGTTGGCAGTCTTTCACGTCCCCCCGGTGTAGGGATCATCAGATCGACAGGGTCGGGGTCCAGACCGTCGGCCCGCTCTGAGATGCTGGAAGAAAAAACAGTGCCTGATTCGGGAATAAATCCATGAAGTCATTAGGAGAACGACAGCCCAGAGATCTAGTCGTACAGTGTGTTTTGGGCGAAGTGAACGCTAACGTCTGTGTCCCGTGCCGACAACTGTCAGCAAATAAAGTGGCAGCCATTTTTCCGTGATGTACATGCCCGTGCTCTGGCACGTATAAGATAACGATCACACTCCCGCGGAGTTTGACTCGCTCAACTGCCATGTTCTTCACTGAGCTGCTGAGCCAGGATCTGCAATTAAGGTAATTTACACTTGCAAAGCAGGAAAGGGCTATGAAAAGATACTTTTAAAAAAAAAGAGCGAAAGGCTTGTAATTTTCACATCATTAAAAGTTCAAGAAGTGCTCGGGTCAAGCTCAGATCTGGAAGGTTCAGAAACCCGCTGTTAAAATTGGTCGCAAGATGGACAGGTGGACAAAGCAAAGCACTTTCATCTGTGTTAGGGACTGGCTGGAAGGTTTTGCTGCTACAGGAGTTGCCATGTGTGTGTTATTGACACTTTTGCAGTCACTTTAGGGTTGGATATATAAGTAAAACTAAGGAGTTTCGTACTGTATGTACCACATATTGCACTGCCTGTCTTTTTTATTTGCCTTTTTCTGATTTGGCGCTGCATTAACTCACTCTTCACCTGTTTGAAAACTCTGCTGGTGATAGCGTCTCGTTTGTTGTGTTTATGTAAAGGTCAAAAAGCAAATGGTTTATGTGCTGCCTGTACACTGAATCTATCATGTTTGGGGGTTTTTTTCCTGGGTGGATGGGGGGGTAATTGAGCATCTCTGATCAGGACTCGTCTTAAAAACGCACAGAGCCACCCGGCTGGCTCACAAGCCTTACCTGGAAGTGTTCGATTGCTTTATATGGACCGCTATTGCCTGTTAGACGTTTGATAGAACGTTTATTTTCTGTGCCCTCAGTTCGTAAAAGAAATAGGGGGCTGCTTTAAAAAAACACACACACACACACAGCAGCGAGGATTACTTTCAGTGCGAGTGTTAGATTGTGATTTATCGACCAGAGCTTGAAATTAGACTTGTGATACAGACTTATTTACAGCATCCTCTGCTCTTACGACTGCACTTGTGCCAAGACCGGTGACCTTGCCTCGGGGCCTCGGTGCCTCGGTGCCAGCTTTGCCAGATGAAGCATCAGTCCCAGCCCACGCCACCCTAGCGTTTAGCTCGGAGCACCACGATATGTGTGGATAAACTATCTAACGTCCTCACATCTGCTTTGTAGAGCCACTCGCAGCAGGACGAAGGTCTCGAGACGATAACGGACCTCATAGCTGGACAAGTGTTGGAACGAGACAGGCTTCACATGGCGCCCTTGTGTTTGCAAATTGTATTCGTCTTCCTGTTTGTCCTACAAATATTTACAAGTTGCACTCTCGGGTCGTAGGGACATATTTGAGATCCATCTCCCGGGTCCACCCGTTCCAGTTATGGCTGAAACCCGGCAGCTGGTGTGCCACACATCTGCTGTGGTACACATCTTTCACGAGGGCCTGGCAACCCTCAGACAATGGGTCGCTGTGTCCTGAATTTACCACGTAAATAACTTCGGTGGTTCCAGGATTTCGGTGCTACCGAGATGTCTCTCCCAGAGGGAAGCAGACCTGCCAACATGACTGGTTCAGCTTTATTTGCACTCCCATTTGGTCACTGGAGGCACAACCCAGATGTGATCAGCATAACATGTTACAGCTGGAGCTGTTTTTTTCACCTCCAAGATGCCCTAGAGCAAAACGGCCAGGGAGCTCCTGTAGGGCTAATGTTCATTTTAGTACTTTCCTCAAAGGATTCCAACTGAGTTGTGGTGGCTGCATGCCTGCCCATTATTTCCCAATATGCTCTCTTACGTATGGGGGACCCACTGGAAACATCCATGCCCAGAGGTACCGATTCTATAGCTTCCACAGAACTGCGGCTGTGTCTCCCTGAAGGTCAGAGATGCCACTTAGGTACGCTCTGCTAAATGTAGACGCAGTGAATTTTCAGTTTCGCAAGCGAACAGCCAAACAGAGCCACTCTAGTAGGATTAAATCCGAATCCCGTAATTACTGTTGGATTGGTGAAGCCTCCTTCCAGTTTGATAATCTAGTCCCATGGTTCCCAGACGTCACAGGGGGTGCGCAAGGCGGCGTCTGCTCTGAGGTGGGTGCTCTGAGATTGTGTGTGCTGATTTGAGGGGGGGGGGTGTACACCTTTCATAGACACTCATAAGGGGGGCTCCAAAGAAAAAAGGTTGGAAACCACTGGTCTACTACTTGGGTCTGCCCTCTTTGATTGACTGGCTCTATCCAGGATAAAAGGTGTGTGGATTTTGCGCACTTCCCATAAGCCCTCTTTCGTGGATGCGAGTCATATTTAACATTAAGACTTCGTGCAGCTGAAACGTGGGTTGCCATGACTGTTGCATTGGTGGATAGAAGCGATTAAACCGGAGTATGTCAGCCTCACTGTATACCTCTGGGCTCTCCAAATGGGAGCTCCTGAAATGGCTGATAGCTGCCGAGCGATCACCTGCACGTTCCTCAGGTTTTATGACATGTATCCATGAGCCTAAGGACGGCTTCTACCATCGGGGGGTGGATTTAAAACGCCGGTCAGGCCGACCTGCTGGAATGCTGGAATTCTTTTTCCCCGGTGGGCCATTACGGTAAAACATAACATTGTTTATGCATAAAACTGTGGCTGTCAGAGGTTATAGAGGCTGGCTGCCAGGGTTATCGGGCGCCCGGGGGGGGGGTCACTGATGAAGAACGGATGGGTGACGCGGGAGATATAATCCTTTCGATGCCACATGCAGTATGGCCAAACTGAGTGGTGTAGCAGTACAGCAGAGATTCATTCAGACTGCAGGGTACTGCCCGTGTGTTTATTCACCAGCCACAAAGCAACAGTTATAAACGCTCTGCTAGCTGTAAGCTTCTCCCTAGATTAGGATTCTGATAGCTGCTCTGTTCTGCTTTGTGGCGAAGTGCAAAAGATACTGCTTGTTTACAGCATACAGAGGTGGCAGAAACAGGCAAGGAAAAAGCACTCTTAATCTGCTTTAAAAAAAACAAAACTCGAGGTAAAGTTGAAGTACTGATTTAAAAAAGCCGCCACGTTTGCTAAACGGTATATTTTTAATTGCGGGTAAGAGGTAAAGATCTCTGGCACGGACGTCACGTGATCATCTACAAAAAGCAGACCAAATCAACGTCATAACAAGAGAGTAAGACATTTACAGACTATATACGAACACGTGTCATATTTGTAAATGCTCAGAACTAGAAAGTATTCAGGAATATCACGAGATCTTTGGGAATTACTTTGGGAATTGCTTCTGGAATTTTTAATTGGGGGAAAAATAAACTATCGCTCTGGATCACCCATTTTTATAGCATTTCTCCTCCCGAATGCTCCACTTTCTCTATCGTGTTTCAGTCAACAAGGATTTTGCCGTTTGACTTGGGAAAAAAAATGTTTAAAAAAAAGGTTTTTTTTGATGAATTAATTAAAAATCTACGAAAAGAAAAATCGATGTTAAAAATAGTTCTGTACAAGCTACAGTAACGAGTCTGTTTTGAGGATCCAGCACGTGAAAAGTACAGATTTTTCTTCTGAAATGTATTAAGTTAAAAAAAATTAAGTTTGCACGTTTTCACCTTAGCTGATGGTTAAAACTTCAACCTCAAAGAATAAGCACCATGTGTACTGATATAGAGCTCTTATACAGTCTTGGTCTGTCTGTTAGCTTTATAATATTAATAGATCATCTTAGAAAGGCCGGGGATTTTCTGGGCTGGTTCAGCATCCTTCCGAGCTTTCTTTCTTTAAAGATAAGAGCTCTCGCCGTAGTTAACCGGCGTCCCCCAGCTTTGGACTGATGTATTTCAATAACTTTCTTATCTCTTGTGGTATTTCCTGTGCGGTATGGCGTTCTGCTCTCTATATTGCTGCAGAGGCAGTTGGCGCTTGGATTCAACGTTTACATTTATGTCGTTTAGCAGACGCCCTTATCCAGAGCGACGTACAACTGATACCGTCTTATAATCCAAGCAGTTGTGGGTTAAGGGCCTTGCTCAGGGACCCAACTGTGGCAGAGGTGGACCTTCGGTTACCTTAACCACTAGGCCAGCACAGTCCCAAACGGGGCAATAAAACTTGGGCGTGTCTAGATTAATTCAACGGGAATAATCCGTTATTTTCGGTACACGTGGTTGTTTTGGTATCGTCAACAAATGCCATAATGTAACTACATCCAGTTTTATGGAGGAAGAGGAACCGTCCTGGTTCAGATCACGTCTCAGCGATCTCGATCTGTTTGTAAATAATGAGTGGCTTTGAGTTTTGAGTTTCAATCGCGCCATTATAAGTACAAAAGGGAACGAGCGTTGTCCTACAATGCCCCGCTGCTCGGGAATTGCCTTCCTGTTAGTCATGCGGACTCAAACACGATGTCATATTGATCACCGCTGTCCCTCGGTTCTCGTGTGGAAGCTTAGGCTTGCGGCAGAGGAGCAGAGGGTCGCCCTCATTAAGGATCTTCCTTCCTTCCAAGCTCTCGGTTGTGATCTTGACTCAGCTTTCTGTAAAGGTGCTCGTGATCTGAACGTTTTCATTCAGGTTCCCTTATCCAGAGCTGTTCTTATAGCCTAAGCGATTGCGGGATGAGAATATAACAGCTTGGCAGGTTGGATTTGTACCCTGGACCTTCAGGGCCCTGGACCAGTACTCCCACTGATTCAAAACCATCCTAAAACCATCGCTATAGAGCGAACTAATAACAGAACAATAAGTAGCAGTAGCAGTGCTTTTATGTTTACTGCAGAGCAATAGAACCGTAGGAACCATTTAGTGTATTTAGCTCTACACCCACTTGATCCAGGTCAGAGTCATGGGTAGCCGGGACCTAAACAGTAACCCCGGACACAAGAGAAGCACCAACCAACACTAGAGAGAGCACCAGTCCATCCCAGGACTCTAGCACACACTCACTGAGTGATCATTAAAGAGACTGACCTAACACACGACTGGGATATGGGAGGACATGTGGTACCCCAAACACACACACACACACACACACACACACACACACACACACACACACACAGACTGGGAATCAAACTGGGGGTCTTTGCAGCCATGAGGTAGCAACCCTTGCACTCTCCCACCCTCTTTCTCTCTCTCTCTCTGTCCCTCTCTCTCTCTTTCTCTGTCTCTGTCTCTTTCTCTCTCTCTCTCTTTCTCTCTCTCTCTCTCTCTCTCTCTCTCTCTCTCTCTCTCTCTCTCACTCCCCTCCTCTCTCTCTCTCTCTCACTCTCTCTCTCTCTCTCTCTGTCTCTCTTTCTCTCTCTCTCTCTCTCTCTCTCTC
>JAYJMA010095559.1:0-22343 GCA_036873895.1 Parotocinclus cabessadecuia
GTTCCTTTTTTGTACCTTTAACTTTTCCAGCCTCTTATTGCCCTGTCCCAACTTTATTGAGATGTGTTTCTGTCACAAAATTTCAAATGAGCCAATAATTTTGAATGAGCATAATATTTTAAAATGTCTCACTTTCGGCATTTGTTATGTTGTCTATGATCTATTGTGAATATAATATCAGTTTTTTTTAAATTATTGCATTCTGTTTTTATTTACAGTTTGTACTTTGTCCTTTTTTGGAATCGGGTTTGTACTATGTATAGAAAGCTTCAGCAGTATCAAACCTCACTTCTAAGCTATAATGTGGACATGAAATAGCAGCATAAGGACTGGAAAAAAATCTGACAAAATCTCATGATTTCTGCCTACTACCCCAAAAAACATCTTTCTGCCCATTGCTTAACATTACAGTAATTAGTTGTATCATAATATAACCTCATTCGCTAATACATCGCTTTACGGTGAGAGATTATCAATTGGCTAATTGTTTAACATCACCTCCCCCAATTGCTCTGTCTGTTAACAGCTGCCCTAAGGCAGGAGGTTAACACTGCTTAATGAAAAGGAAAAATTGCATTTGGGACAGAGAGTGCTTTTTGTTAGCCAGATTCTCCTCTAGGCAACAGTCATCGATCCTGACACAATGTTAATGTTGGTTAGCAAGACTGCTGGCAAGATCACCAGACTAAAAAACAGCATATGTTGTGTTTATTTATGCTCGTATTCTACTCACAAGAAAAACTGTGCAGGCTTCATGTTCAATTTTGGTTAAGTTGGTTAATGCTGGTCTGACATTGATTTAGCTGATGAACTCATTACGCTGGTAAATACAGCATTGTCCAAAACATAACATGTGCTAGTTCTGTGCTGGGCTAGGGCTTTTTTATTTAGTTGAGTGAAGTTTCCAATTAGAGGTGTTGTCTCAGTGATCTCAGCCTGACCCAGTGAGTGCCTGGGCTAATTAGGAGACTGAGACGGCTGAAACCTCTTGCATCCTTGTAGCTAGACTGGCTGTACTTCATCATGAGCCCTAGCTTTATTTCAGATATGTAGTGTGGTGAGATGATATTTTAAATAGTATATGTTACATCACATTTTATTCATATTCATTTATACATTCATTTTTGGCTTTAGAAGCCACGAGAGTGAACTGAATCTCTAGCTTTAATTCAAATATTATACCTATTTTGCCATGTAAAAGAGGCTGCTCTGACAGCTACTGTGGGAATCTCCAGCTTGGGAAAGACAAGATGTTTCCCTTCAGTTCTGAGGTTTCTCTAGTATTCAGTAGCTCTAATTATTCTCTGCAGAGTGAGATTGCAGGATCATCTGGACCACTGCATGAGGATAAAGAGACAGTTTGTTTATATTCTGAAAGGCCAGCTAAGTGTGTACGTGTGTTCGATGTAATCTCAATATGTGTTCATTCCTATAATGTATTAATGTATGTTACACATCAGTCAGTCAGTAACCTGAATGAGCATGACTGCATCTAATTTGATAGGCTATCAATATTACAGTGGCATACTTTTGAACCGAATCCATAAGGAGCAAATAAAGCAATCAGTTCATGGAGTCAAAATTTGTCCAAGAAATGTTTTTGTTGGTAAAATGTATGGGAAAACAACTCATTTTTAAATTTGAATATTACATGTAATTATTTCTTACTGAAATAAATTAATTTTGTTGTTTTAAAACATACTTATGGGATGTGTCGTCTGCATGCTCCACATTTGCAACTTTTCTGATTATAAAATCTAAAATGTTTGGATTTCTGTTGCCATAAGACTGTAATGATGTCTGACTTACTGAAATACTGAACGAAACTGTATAAATTGCTTGCTTACCTTTATACTATAATACTATACTAGTATAATACTATACCAATGGGCTGTTGCTTTGCATTTAATACTTGACAAAAGATTTACCATAATAATAGACTTGAGTCAAGCCGTGATGTCATTGCCCAAAATCGCAACAGTGTAAAGGGCCAAAGGAACCATAGTTTCATTTACATTTCCAGCATTTAGCAGACGCCCTTATCCAGAGCGACTTACAACTGATACAGTTCTTACAATCCAAGCAATTGTGGGTTAAGGGTCTTGCTCAAGGACCCAACTGTGGAAGGTTGGCAGAGGTGGGATTCTGGTCCAGAGTCCAGTACCTTAACCGCTAGGCTACCACAGTCTTCACAGTTTCCTTAGAAAGCAGAGACAACTCTCACACTCTTACACTCTTGTTGAGTTGCAGTTGGTTCCTCTCACACTACTCATCAAAGTCCTTTAAAAAGACCTGTACTCCTCGTCCTGATACACCCTGATACACCCTACAATGGCTGTTTTATCAAAGACATTCTATAGATGACATGAACCACAATTGTATGTTAAGGTCTGAGATATGCAGGTGTAATAGCAATGGAGCCAACACAGCTCTCTAAGGAGCATCTGTAGTGCACAACAAAGCATATCTGACACACAACCCTTACTGTGGTCTTCCTGTCAGGTAATCCATTATCCTTGGAATAATGTGATCATCCAAACCTATTACCCTGAGCTTGTCACCTGAATGGATGAATGGCATTAAATGCCCTGGAAAAAAGTTAATCACAGTGCTGCCCATTCTGTCAAGGTATGGATTGTTCATGATTTCCTTGAATGTGTTTATGCAGCTTATTGCTGGCCTACCTCTTGCTTTCTTATTCCAAGTGTAAATTCATAGCTTACTAAAATGTTGTACCAGCTGTAATCTCTCCAGGAAAATTTGCTATTAAATTAAATGACTGCTTTGTTCACTAATAGACTGGAGGAATTTTTAAATCACTTCGTTTTATACAAAAAGAGCATAACGTATGTATTGTTGCATATTATATTTATAGTATTTGAAATATTTGCCCAGCCATTAATTGCACAGAATCTTCTTCCACCATGATCTGAATGCTTCAGTAGCAGGCTGGGGGAGCATTGTAATCATGTCCAAGCAATGGGCCATGCAGCAGGGAGACTTTCTTTAACACACTTAAACAGGTGCTGGCTATAGACAGTTTCTGACCCTTTGTATTCTGAGTGCTGGTTGACATTCCAGCTGTGCGTATTCCATATTCCTTAATCTTTCTTTATCACGCCTGATTACCCTCTTTGTGAGGATGTGGACCAACACAAGAGAAGTATGTAAACGTCATTCTGAGAAAATGTGTCTTTGATTGTTAGCACAGGGCACATTTGATTAAGTACAGACAATAGACATAAACTGAAAGGCAGCCAGCACTAAAATTTTTAGAGTATGTTAGTTTAGTGCAAATGTAAACTCCACAGTGTGACTTACCTCAGTTGCTGATGTATAAATTCGATTTATGAGTCATTATAGAGGCACATTTGAGACAACCTTGGGGTAATATTTTCTTTAATAAAGATTTAAATTGAAGTTAGCAAAGTTTTCTTTAACTGTACTGATTTCAATGTAAAGTGTAATGAATGTTTATTCAATCTCTCTGAAGTATAAGTGCATTAAAAACCCCTTGGTATATATCTGGTTGTACAACAGTTCCTGCAGCCACCTTGAAGCCAGATGTGATATGAGACAGAATCTCAGATTCTCTCTGACCTCTCTGCAGGGTATCTATCACCACAGAGTTCACAGGAGAGCTGCCTCCTTCCTTAAAGACCCCACACACCCCCAGCATGGACAGTTCACAATTCTGCCCTCAGAACAGTGATTAGGCCACTAAAGCGATTTTCTATCCACCTTACGACCTTCATTGGATTTAAGAATAGTTAACTGTATTGTCCCCTTGTATTGCTATAATACAGATACTACATTACTACTTTACTACCTTAACCTTTAAAGGCTGACCATCAATGAATCATCTGTTTACAGTTTACTCAATACACTTTGCTGTGTACACAAAATTGCTCTATTTCAAAACATGATTACTTTTTGGAATAAAATGTAAAAACATTTTGATATACTATGCTACGTTATCTCTCATTGTCACAGGTAGGGACAGTGCTAGGTGGTCCAGTGCCACAGTGCCAATAGCTACCATAATAGCTAACACAATGTTTATTGTTGCTGGTGGCTAGTGTCACAAATATTTGAATACCACGAATCCAGAATATATACTACACGCAAAAACGAGGGGTTATGAAATAATTGTTTAATGACTGGCAACAGCTGGCATGTTCTATTTTCATTCTAGAGTTCTATGAAAATGGTTCTGTCTGTGTGTAGGCTCTGAAGAGTCTGTGACCCTAGAACCATTCAAAACATTTTCCCATGAGAAATTGAGTTATATACCACAATAAATAGACATTTTTTCACATCACACACATAGTCAGAACAATCAAGTGGGCCAGATTCAGACTTGTATAGAAAATGAATGACTGTAACACATCCCTCACCAACAGAAGCAAACAGAATTTTAGGTTGGCTACAGGTATCAAGTAAACACAAAAATAATAGCTATGTATGATAATAAAAAAAGGAGTTTCTTATCTGTATTGCAGCTTAGACAAACTGTTCTTAATGTTTTAAATAAAGATGACAAATAAAAAACAGGATACTGACGCCCCGTTTCTGTCTGTCTGTTGTTAAACATTAGTGTTAAATTATCTACTTCCTACTAAAGTAGATTAAATAGAGTTGCTTACAATTATTTGTATTTATATTGTATTAAATAATTATTAAATTAAATAAATAAAGAGTGACAGGTCACTGCTCATCCAAGCATTTGGGTCATTGAGTGTTCACATGATGCCAGACAGAATGAAGTTGCATTAAATTTGGCTAGCACTCGATTAATGCTCTGGTCATTAGGCACTGTTTTAACAGGTCAATGCATTACTCAGCTTCTGGTAATCACATTAATCAATTTATATTGATGTCAAAGCTTTTATTGTCTTTCACAAATGAAATGGGAAAAGAAGATAAAACTGTTGGAGGCTAATTAACCATGGAAGCTCCTCTTCCATGCTTTCCCAAAGAAACTAAAGTTGCACTTGAGCCAAGTGATTAGCTCTGTCCACCAAAAAGTTTGCTGACCAGTGCAGTGTAAAACACTTAAGCACACCTCCTTTCTATGCTCATTGTCCATTTTATCAGTTTCCCTTATCATACAGGAGCACTTTACTTTATTACAGACTGCAGCGCATCTGTTTTAACTACACACTTTGTTATTCTACTTTACTCTGTTCTTTGGTGGCCAGGACCCCCATAGTACCACCACAGGTGAGGTACTATTTGGGGTCGTGGATCATTCTCTGACACTGAGGTGCAAAGTTATATGCATATTTATTTAAGGAATGTTACTGTAAGCTATAGCATTAATGGGTTTACACAAATCTATCAAAACAGACCATTATTTGTCTTACTTTCAGGCAGGTAGTATTTCTTTTGGCAATCACACGAGATGAGTTAGTCATCATTCCAGAAAACCACTCCTTGAAATGGTCAAATGATTTAATGCCACTTCACTTGGCAAAGTGCAATGGTAGTCACAATACTCTTATACTGATGCTCGAATATATTTCTAATGAGCACAGAAACAACCAACATATTTTAATCCGAAGTGTGGCTCATTAGTTATTTTTGCTAGTTGTATTAAGCCAATTGTGATGCTAACAAATTGTTAAATAACTGATATCAGTATGCATTTCCAAAACACAATAATGTATTAGAATATTGTACTGTATATTTGTCGCAGAGATATGATCTTCAGATACACAGATACACAATGAGACAAACAGATTGTACTTGGTAAATTTTTGTTAACAGTATATTTATATAGAAGTATAGAAAATGTTAAAAGGTTCACACACATTTAAGCACCACTGTAGTGATGACATCATAGTTTATATGTGGAGAAAAAAAAGCCTTCCCATGGCATTTTGCCTGGTTTATATAATTACTTACCTCTCTGCATCTGTACTGCATGCCTATTAAGTGGTAGCTTTTTACTCCATGCACCCTGCCAACATTTTGTCCATCTCTAAAGGATATGAAGCTCACTCTGTTGACTCCTGATGAAATACACTGACATCATATTTTGGCCCTCAGCTGATACTAAAGATGAATTGTATAAATATATTAGAAGAGTAATTTCTAATCCTAGTCCAGAAGGTCCTTTATAATGCAAGTTTTCTTGTTATCGTTCAGTGACTAGAGCAGGAAAATCATTAATCCATGGAACAGTGAGAAGCAGAATATCAGAGCACATATATTTTAGAAAATATAAAAACAATAAAGATGCCATTGGTAAGAGGACTAAAGTTCATACTATAATGAGCAAGCACTGACATTCAGTTTGGTCTACTGTGATGCCATTTATAATAGACACTGGAACTGATTTAATAAATCAGATTAAATTTAATAAAGAACTTTATATTTTATTATATATTGGACATTATATTGATTTTTGAGTTTTATTTAATATGTAACTAAGTTGAAAATGTCTCACAACCTATGCCTCAACTTTAATACTTTTGAAAGGCTCACAATCAGAGAAGTCAAATGGAACTAACCTCTTGAATCTACGCAACAAGTTCACTTTGGCAAATGAAATTAATTTAAGACATTTCAATTTCACCATGCGAGTTTGTTGCCATGTGCACAGATTAATCAATCTCATGCATAAAACTTAAGATGTGTCCTTCAAAATTGCCGCTGTCCTCTTGATAGCTTTGATCAATATCCATCTGCCTCTAAATTCAGTTTGGAGAGATAGCACAGTTTGACTTGACTATCCTTTGATTTGCACTTCAAGGGTACTCTGAAATCTTTTTGAATCCTTCAACTAACTTAAAATTTGCAGAACTTGATTTCAGAGCGCTACTGAGAACACCTTAACAGCCATGGTTTATTATTTGGATTACAATGCACTAGTAGTAGAGCAATCCTCAAGGATCAGTTGATATAAAGTAATCAACCAGTGGGGCCAGTTAACATGTATGATCTAGAAGGTGACAGGTTGTGCCAATACTGATGTTGGACGAGAAGGCCTGCCTCTTAGTCTCCACTCTAATTCATCCAAAAGGTGTTCTATTGGGTTGAGGTCAGAACTCTGTGCAGGACAGTCAAGTTCATCCACACCATTCATGTCTCTATGGTGCACACTCATGTTGGAAGAGGAAGGGGCCAGCTCCAAACTGTTCCCACAAGGCTGTGAGCATGGAATAGTCCAAAATGTCTTAGTATGCATTCAGAGTTCCTTTCACTGGAAATAAGAGGCTAAGCCCAGCTCCTGAAAAACAACCCCACACCATAATCCCCCCTCCACCAAACTTTACACTTGGCACAATCAGTAAGACAAGTACTGTTCTCCAGGCAACCACCAAACCCAGACTCATCCATCAGACTGCTAGATGGAGAAGCACGATTTGTCACTCAAGAGAACGCGCCTCTACTGCTCTAGAGTTCAGTGGCGGTGTGCTTTACACCACTACATCCATGCTTTGCATTGCACTTGGTGATGTATGGCTTGGATGCAGCTACTCGACCATGGAAACCCATTCCATCATGCTCTTTGCACAATGTTCTTGAGCTAATCTGAAGGCTTAACGAAGTTTGGAGGTCTGTAGTGATTGACTCTGCAGAAAGTTGGCGACATGTTCGCACTATGCGCTTCAGCATCCGCTGACCCCGCTCCGTCAGATTACGTGGCCTATTACTTGATGGTAACACTTCCATTTTCTTATAATACAGCTGACAGTTGACTGTGGAATATTTAGGAACGTGGAAATTTCCCGACTGGATTTGTTGCACAGGTGGCATCCTATCACTGTCCCACGCTGGAATTCACTGAGCTCCTGATTGCGACCCATTCTTTCACAAATGTTTGTAAAAACAGTCTGCTTACCTAGGTGCCTAATTTCATACACCTGTGGCCATGGAAGTGCTTGGAACACCTGATTCAGTTAATCTGGATGGGTAAGCAAATACTTTTGGCAATATAGTGTATGTCTGAATGGTGGACAATCAAACAATCCTTTCTATACAGTATAGATAAGGGAATACTTCAAAATGAAATTGCCTATAATTAAATATCCCCTAATTTTTGTGAGCAGTGTACTTGTTGTCTGCCTGATCCTGTTCACCATGTGTATACTGGTCCCAACACCTACTGACAACACCTCCTGACAGATGGTCAAAATGACCATCCTGCTTCTCTCCATCCCGTTTAAAGTCAGCTGGGCAAAATGCCTTGGAATGCATCATAGACACGTCTAGCTGAGCTGGCATTCAGTAGTTTTCTCTTCACTTCTTACAACACCATCACTCTTGGAATGACAACTTGCAGTGCTGAACCAGGAAGAAATTGATGAAATGAATATACATTCATTTGTAGCTACCTAAAACAGAACCAGTAGCTTCTCCTTCTAAACTTCACACCATGCCATCAGACTAAATTTCTATATTTGGATCTATCATTGTTTGAAAAGAGTCTTGATATGGTGGTATCATCAGCAAACATCTTAAGCTTTAAGCCTTATAGTAAATGGAGCAGTGAAAAAAGCATTCAACCTTGTGAAGCACCAGGAGGAGAGGATCTCAGATAATCGCATTAGGTTTTCAAAACACTTCATGACTCCAGTGGTTGATGCAGCTGGTCTGCAATCATTTAGATGGGAGATTTTGTGGAGATTTTCTATGATGATAGAATCTCTGAAGCACTGCAGAAAACTGTTTAGAGCTGTATCTAAGGGCATACTCACGTTAACCGTGCCCAAGTGCGGAACACAACATCACCAGGGTTTTTAAAAATCTTATATGTCTGGCACAAGTAGCAGAAAATCACTGCATGCATAATTCATAAATTTTGAGAGGGCTGAATGTCAGAATGTCCAAAATGACAAAAAAGTCAATTGTGATGTGCAAGCATGGCTTTTGCTGCCACAATGCTAGCATAATGATGATGTAAGCATACTCAGGCCCAGAACATTTAAGTGCGAGGTATAAGGCAATAGCCATAGGGTGAGTACACTCTAAGTGTTGCTGGTGAGACACAGTTAGGGCCTGCCTCTGTCCTTATCTTCTCTTTCCTTAGGATCCTGTTGACGTGCTGTTTTGTGCTCGTAATGAAAGTTGTGACTTAACAGAGAGAATAACAATCGTCAAGAGAAAACATTTTAATCCAGTTATTCTCTGTGCTGAAGGTTCCTTGTTAAGTGCATACTTGGCTGTTTGTGTGCATATATGTCATCATTCCTCTTGGCCCCTTTCTTAGAGCACACAGTATTATAATATTGGTATTATATTTGTAAACTGTACTGATTGGGATGGATATATTTTCAGAAGCTTGGTCAGGGGTTGACAATGTCTGCATAATCATCAAAGTTGTTGGTCATAGATTTGAAGATGACCAAATCGGTGGTGTCCAGACAATCCATAAATCCTCTAGAACATCAACAGACTAAGATCTTACTGATTCAGCTGAAAGACTTGTGTGATTAAAGTTACCATTATCATAATTAAGGAATCAAATTTAATTCAGTGTCCATAATCTGATCAGCCAGTTGTTGATGAGCTGATTGAGCATAAGTTATATTTGGAATGTATACTGCAGTATTATAGAGGCAAATTCAATATGACTTGCATTCAGTGATAAGGCATATTAATTTGATTACATACTTCATTTAATTTAATAAAGAAGCAAAATCATCCACCTTTAGACTTCCGTCTGCAAGTTGGAATACTGATCTGATCTGAACAGAGAAAAGCCTGGTAGCTCCACTGTTCTCATTTAGCCATATTTCAGTAAAAAAGATTAATTAACCCTTTGCCATTCTGGACTGAAAGACGTAGGGCGGTTCTGGCCATTTTGACTTAGCTGTTAGGAGGTTAATTCTGTGAGGGCAGGCACAGATGCGGACAGACTCAGTAAGGCCCAGATAGACCATCAGTAGAGAGGTAATGGCTGGTGTGATGTGGGGGGTCAGTGTGCAAGATCTATTGGACCAGCTGCAACATCTGTGGGCAAATATGCCACAGGATACCATACTGAAACTGTTGACCTCCAATGCCAGGCTAGAGGTGGCCCAACATGGTACTAGAGCCAAAGTCAAATTTATTTATACAGCACTTTTTACAATGGTGCATTGTCTCAAAGCATATTTATAGTATTATATTATCTTAAAAGGCCAGTAAGCACATTGAGCAAGCCTAGGGCAATAGTGGAAAAGAAAAGCTACCTGAATATAGAAGGAAGAAACCTTGGGAGGACCAAGACTCAAAAAGGGAGTGGCCTAGATGTTACTTGAAATAATTAAGTTGTAGTAATAGTAAAATTAAGTAAATAATCCAATTTAAATCAATAATAAAAGTTAAATTAGTTATATATTATAAAATAAATACCTAAATAGTTTTACCTGAATGCTCAGTCTAATGACTCTGATAAACTTATGGAACTTATGGATATCTTTTAGAACTGTGCGTTTAGACCTTTTGCTTATTCTCATATTTTGGTGTTAGGCCATACTCGCCATTACAGAGCTATCGGTGAGGTGGTTTATATTCGGTACTTGATTTACGACCTGATGACGAGCACCTGCCTTTCTCCCTACTTAAGTGCAGCTTAAGGCGGTGTTCGTCGCCAGGTCGTCTGATTCCACTCGCGTACCCGACCACCGGTGTGCACGCACATTGCGACACACTGGACGTTCGCTTGGTCAGTATGGTTAGCTGGTAACGTCCCATGACTATTAGTGCCAAAGGACGTGTATGGGGGGAAACCTCAGAGGTAATCTATCTAGATTCAATCAATCTAGATAGATTGATGGTTTCCTGTTATGTACCTGCTCGCTCCCACTCAAACTTGACTCCAGCCGACTTCGTGCTCAGACTGAGATGCGCCCCAGCTTGGTTTCTCTGTGTGCTCCTCGCACGTTTGAGCTCATGCTCATTCCGTCCACGGCACCCTTCAAGCCTCACTCTAGCTGGCAGCCTGCTCTAAATGAGATCCCAGGCTAGAGTCCTGCCACTCGACGGCGCTCTCTTAACGAGCCGCGGTCCCATGTGGCTATCACACGCTGTATAGTCTCACTCCAGCTGGCGGCTCATTCCAGATGAAACGCGCCCCGGCTTGGAGTGTCCCCGTCTGGCGGTGCCCTCCATTTGAGACGTATGGCTTCTTAGCGCTACTTGCGCATTCAAGCTGATGCTTGCTCTCTGGTGCTCCGGCGCCTCTCACGGTTCGCTCCCATTTTCACTATACACGTGCTTCCAAGCAATTTGGGAGATGTCCCAGTGCTCGCTGTACCTGTTCCCTGGCACTTTTGTGTTTTCGCTATTTACTCACACCCTGGCTAGCTGGGGAAGTCGGTGTTTCAATACATGCGACACAGCTGTCCACTTTATTCCCTTTTTAGTTCTTTTTTATTATTTATTTTTATTTATCTTTTTCTCCCTGTTTATCCTTTTTTATAGTTAATATATTATTTCCCCATTCTTATTATACGCCGTGGGATTCTGTCTATCTCACATACTTGGGTCCTAACACACATAACACTTGGCTAATTTTTTGCAGTTCAGAAATCAGTTTGGACAATGAATAAACTGATGTAGGAGTGCACTCAAGTCCTAGACAGCTGGCGTCATGTACAGATTATTGATTGATTAACTCAGACCAATCTGTGCTGGAAGTGATTACGTGCATATTATACCAGCATTACACAGTGTGTAATACAGATTGTTTTTCTAAACAATATTTTCCTTTTTTCCACACTGTCACATTTCTGAGATGTACAACACAATGCATCGGTAATTGCAGAATGATACATTATTGTTGTTTATCTCAGTAAACAAAAAGGAAAATACACAACTTATTTAACTGCAAGGTTATTATTAACAATCTGGTGAGAATAGACAGAATTCATTGTTCGGTGTATGCATGAATAAATGTAATTTCTTTAAGTAGGATATTGAATCAGCATTTCCTTGTTAACTAGTTATATCAATCACTTCATATTCCCTACAGAATATCAAGTGCCAGATATCAGACTAAAAATAAACTAAACAGGAGCACAAGGAAATTAATGAAAACCAGGCAGGCAAATGGAATGCAGATAATCACAGTTTATTAAAGCTTACATGACAGAAAAGAGTGAGTAAGTCAGGAGCTTCACTCTGTTGGCAGTCTGCCAGCTCTATATGATGCTGGAGTATAGTTCTGATGATGGTGCTGCTGCTCCCAGATGGCCTTTCTTTTGCGCACCCAGTGGTCCACCTTTGGAGTGTCACAAGGAGATGGATTCCATTGAATTTGGGATAGCGGTTAAGTTCAAATCCCAGCCAAGCTGTCACAGTTGGGTCCTTAAGCAAGAGCCTTAACGCATCAGTGCTGACTGTATCAGTTGAAATTCACTCTGGATAAAGGCGTCTGCTAAATGTAAATGTGATGATATCATTATGCATTGGTAGCCCAAGATACACTAAAACTCTGGGCTGATCTTTCATTACATGGAAATGTGGGATAATTCAGCATTTTTTCTGCAAATACAATCAGAAAAAACACACTTTTTAATTATTGCCTTCACACTGGCTGTTGGACTCTGAGTCTTTGCCAGGTTGAATTGAGGTTGGCAGTCAAAAAGGATCACAATGGGGTTCCAGTAGGACTCTGGGAAATAATAAAGTACACCATGATGTGTGCCCAAAGATGTTCAGGCACAGAACCCTCTGTATTGTGTATGCAACAAAGGTAAGGGGGAGGGTGATGAAATTTCTACCATCAGTGCTTCCAAGGACTTCTCCGCTGAGGACTCAATATCCTAAAGGGACTCTGTGTATCGTCCAAAATATTTGCATATTTACATTATTTTATTTATCTATTACTGTTTACTTAGTTTTACTATTAATAGAAATGTATTTTGTTTTAGTGGCCACTATCTACTAGTGGTTCAGTGGTCTATAATTATAGACTGTAGTCCATCTGTTGTACATATTTTGTATGATCAGTACCCCCACAGATCAGATACTGTTTGAGTGGTGGATCATTCTCAGCATGGAAGTAGCACTCATGTTCTGGTGGTGTGTTAGTGTGTGTTGATCTGGTACAATTAGAACAAACACCGCAGTCCTGCTGAAGTTTAAACACTACTTACTTACTGTCCACTATATTGACAGTAGGTGGTACCTGTTGTTGCATAGTTTGTGTTAGTCAAGATTATTTTAAATAAAATTTTAAATTTATAATAAAATTAATTTGAGTACCTTCACTTAAGGCCTAGGACACCCTGGAGGTCAACCACATGGAAACCTGACTCTAAGCAGCCAGACTAAACAGGAGCAGGGAAATGGAATGCAGAGAATCGCAATAATAACTCAAAGTGCTGAAATGGAGCATATCTACACATAAAAAGCATGAGGCATGTGGGAGCTTTATAGCGGGCATTCAAAAGGAATTAAAATTTTGTATGTTTTCAATACGGTGGGAATGACACCACTCAAGTAAAGTAAAAATAATAAAACTTCATTTTCAACTTCTGTCAGGAAAACTGTATAACAATAACAACCATTAGCTGCTTCTCTCACAGCAATTCTTGGTTCCTTGGCAGAGCTCAGATTCACAAGGACAAAGAAGAGGCTTTCAGGACAGGAGATAAAGAGGAATTCAAGTTGGCAAAATTCAAGTTTGGAAAAGCTAAATGGCTGGTTCAAACAAACAGATATTTTAACTGGTCATTAGAGCTGAATACTGAATCCAGCATGTTTCCAAACATCTGTCTTCATCCCAGATGCTGAAAAAAAAACTTCTATTGATGGGAGGCCGTTACACTTCTTGTGATATTGCCAGTTCATCTGAAGTCAAATGCTTTCATTTGATCAAAATTTAAGATGACATTACTGTGTTTAATCTCCTTACCAATCTTGCTTAGTCAAAATATCACCAGTACCTCCTGGTATAGTCTAAACAACCTTAAAACCACAGAGATGCACTTTAGTTTTAGGAATTGCACATCTTCCGCCTGCCCACTCAACCTTAATACTGTAGTTCACCAGTGAGTGTTGTCACAATGATGAAGTTTCTGGGAAACACTAACACATGGTATCTTAAATGGGAGGTGCATCACTTATCTAACAAAAAATATAGAGGCAACATGTGACCGCAGGTGCGCATATAGCTAAGTTGTTAGTGTCCCTCGTGTTTCTGCAAGGGGTGATCGACTGTCACATGCGGTGGCTCCCTAGATCATGACACCAGAAGATGGGACAGAATGTAGCTTCATAGAAAAGGACGGCTGGTTAAATCCTGACCAGAATCTGGATTGTTTTCTAAAGACAATATTCTTCCATTAAAATGCAGTCAAGATTTCTCGTTCATAATACCACTGCAAACTAAAGTGTTAAAATAGTTGTCTGTCGATGGCAGGGCGCCTAATGGGCACCATGGCATCATATTTCCTTCTGCTAAGCCCCTGAAATACTCCAAGCAGACACTGGGTGTGTAATGAAGGTGTCAGCTGTATCTGGATAGTGGACAACAAAACTGTGGGAGCTACTTGTACCTGTTGGTGGATCAAACAATGCTCTTTTGGTCTTTCTGAGCGGTCCGAAGGCTGTTTACCATGTGTGTGTGGCCTCATGGAATCACTGCTTACACCACTCATAACAGCCTGGATTTTGTGCGATTTGTCAAAACGACCACCCTGCTTCTCTCACTCTATTGATTTTCCCCACTTAAAGTCTGTGAGTTGGGCAAAATTCCTTTGAGTGGAGCCTAGAGGCATACTGAACAATCAACCAAATGGTACACTACTCAAAAGTAAGATCTGAGAGCCTTTTTATAGACAGCTGGCGAAGTACTTTTGCATGTGGCAAGACCCAGTGTCTAATCAAAACACACCTGTGATTATTTACATATCTGCCTGACATCTAACGTCATGCCATGTTTTGCAGCAATCCAACATTTTTACCTGGGCACATGTTTTGTCAGTTAGTAGATTTCTTATGGCAGTTGCCTTAGAATGCATAACGATCCCTGGCATCAATCAATAATCTATTAAAACATTCAGGAAAATAGCAAAAACTACTGCCATGAGACAAACAGCTTCTTTCTACACGCAATTTCTGTTCTTAATAAATGTAAATGTAAACCACAATGCTGACTTGCCACTGATAAGCAAAGTTGCACTAAATGTTAGGAATAATTTATTACTTTTCTACTGGTTTCTGATACTTGCACTAGATACTTGCATATTCTTCTTCTTATTGTTGTTGTTGTTGTTGTTATTATTATTACTATTAATAATGATAATTAATTGCTGATTGATGAAAATGATCCAGAGTTATATCTGTTGTGTGTGAACCTGTAGGATTAGCAGTTAATTAAAGGTGGAATTAGAGTCAGATAATTTCAGTCAATGGAATGACAGTTTGGTGTGAGTGGACCCCTTGTTGGATACAGGGATGTATCTGAGTCTCATTTTCACAACACTTTTTTTAAAGCTTTAAAAAATGTTTTTTTTAAACTCTGGCTTCTAAAGCATACACTGTCAAAAACACTCTCTTTTCTATTAGATAAAACAGGCACATTGACATAAAGGCACAGCCAGCTGAAGGAGTAAATTTGCCCTGCATGTTTCTTGACACATATGTCTGATTTTTCTGCCATGCATCACTGTCTTTAATAAACAGCTTTGGATTTAGAATCAGTTATACTGGGTGGGGGAAGAGAAACTCAAGAAGCTATAGTATTTTGGTATAGATACATGAAATAGACAAAAATGAATACATAAATGTTTCATTTACACAGTATTAATATATTGCTCTAAATAATTTCTCAAAATCATTCCAAAAGTGAAACATCGCATAATAAACTATGCCATATTTTGAGCAGTGTATATTGTGTGCATTGTAAGAGTGTATCTTTTTAATTTTAGGTACTGTATGTGTTTGAGCAATATTAATTAGGTTTTTCTTCTATACATTTATAACAAATTCCAAATAATTATTTATTTGCAGAAATGACAAGAGTATATATTTGATTCAAAAGACTAGTAAAAATGCAGTGTAACAATACAGAGATATTCATAATAATACTAATTTAATACTAATCGTATTATTTAGAAACGGTTAATGAATGAATGGTTATCAACTCAAAAGCAGTTGTGATCACACAACAATTAACAACATGATCACTGTCTCTAAAGAGATATTTCCCTCTGGGGTATTTTTAAGGGTAGTATCATACAGGCATATGTCTAGCTTTAAATTTATATATATATTTAATCTTAAAATATGTCATTTAGACAATCTGCTTTGGTAAATAACATATCATTCCCACATAATGCAACATTGCTTTGTACTCTTGCTGTTTTTGTTAGAATTTAAATTATATCAGTTTGAATAAACAGAGATAACCAGTATTAAAGCTTATACACTGTTGACATATGCCCTAATGAAATATCCCCTAATTTTTGTAAACAGTATAGTTAAAACAAATGGCTTATGGGTAATTATAGACAGACATGTAGCTGGCTAGGATGATTAGTCTATACAAATTATTTGAAAGATAATTATAGACAGACATGTAGCTGGCTAGGATGATTAGTCTATACAAATTATTTGAAAGAAAAGACACATTAAGTTTCTCTCCGTACTAATATCAACTTCAGCTCTGGACTTGGATGAATATTTTGCTGTTTTAGACCACAAGTACTATGTCCACACTAGGGGTAAATTATTTTTCAGTGAATAATTTGCAAGAGGTTTGGGAATTTCACAGATGACCTTTTACCAAGTGATGTACAATTTACTTAAAGGTCAAGGGCCTTGCAGCACCTTCTAATAACTAAACCAGAGTAATAACCACTGGACCCCCATCTAACTATCAGTGGGTTGGGTCCCACTGGCAGGGACTTCCTTAAACAACCTAGATGTTAATTAAAATGTATTAAAATAGTATAAAATCTAATATATAAAACTTACTTAAAGGAATTATAATGTTTCTTCCATTATAATAAAAAATAATGTAAAATAAAACAAATAAAATAAATATTTTGCAACTAGGGTGGTGTTATCCCACCACCGCAGGGACTGGTGTTCTATTGAAGCTATCCAGCAGTGGACCTGCATCGCACTACCCAGCCCTGAGAGGGACTGATGTCCTATCACAATTATGCACACAGAATGTTTTCTTTGGTGATAGGCAATGGATCCCTTGCTACCCTGACCATAAAAAAACCTAAAAATACATTAAAAAAGAAGAATAACTAATAATAAACAATTATAATTATTACTGTTATTATTTTTATTTATATAAAATAAATAGGGTAATAGCATTTACTTATTTATTTCAGTTTTTAGGTTTTTTCTTGTTGCACAGCATACCAGTTCTAAACCAATGCTGTAAACCAAAATGATTAGCATTCTCATTTGTTTACTGTAGTTTATAGAGATTCTATTTGTTTTGCTTCTGTGGACATAATGCCATCTTTAATGACAAAGTCAGCGGAACAATAAGAGTCTGCGTTTCACAGTGACCTTACAGTACAATTAAAAAATAAGGAGACAGTATACAAGGGTAATTTGTTTAATGGAAAATCCAATAATAAACCAGCCATATGGAACTAATACTACACAAAGCAATATTGCTTTACATTAGATGTCATTCAACCTAACCGTTTATTCAGCCAGTGTATTCCTCATTTAGTGTAGAATGCATGATGCTCTAATCCATCTACAATGTTACTTCAAATGTACAATGCATTTATACACTTATTTAGAAACAGTACAATATGAGCTACAGCCTTTCTCTGCGCCTAAAACAACCCAAAGCAAAACAAATTATTTGTGACATAGATTCTATAAGATGCTGAAAACATTCTTCCAGTTTGAAACCACTTTAGTGACATGGTGTGTTATCATGCTAGCCAGTAGAAGATTTTTTGTGGCCATGGAGGCATGCACACTTTATTCAAGCGATGATTGATTGGTTTTAAAGTGTTCTAAGAAAACATTCCATACACCATTACACCACCTCCACCAACTTGGACTGTTGACATAAAGCAGGCTGACTCCATGGATTCCTGCAGATGGTTCCAAATGCTAAGCCTACGACCTGTCTGCCTCTGCAGAAATCAATATTCAGACCAGGTTATGTTTTTCCAGTCTTCTGTTGCCCCTTTTGGGCCTTTCCTGTTGAAACATAATACATGTGCCATGACATTATTCACTGCACTGCTGTCACATGCATTTACAGGATGTCTCTACAGTAAGGAAACACTCGTATAAAATTAAAACAGTTTGACAGACAGTGATCCAGTTTCATACACAAGCTTTGGCGGATGATGGGAACCTGGTAGGCCATGTCAATAACATGTTGACGAACTTGAATACCACCAACCTGGACTCAATTTCAGTTTTACAGATGAGATGTTGGCTGTGCGTCAGTGGCCATTCCAGCAGCAAGGTTATATCTATACACAGGGTTGTCTCAAGACTAGCCATATAACTACACTCAAGTCAATGCCAATTTAGTGTAATCAAAAATTAATCTAACACACATGTCATTGGACTGTGGGAGGAAACTTACATGCAGACTCCACGCAAAAAGGATCCAGACCACTTCATCCTGGAACTGAACCCAGGATCTGGGATCTTGCTGTGAGGCTACTTCAAACTGGTAGGGAATTCCACCAGAAAAACTATTGACGTCATGTTAACATAACTTTATTTGTTCTCATGGCCATACAGTGACTTTTCCCCTCTACAGTAAATGTGAAGGATGGTGTTATCCCAAGCAGAATTATTGAAAGAATTTCAATTTCTGGTCAACAAAGCACATGTTATCAACCTAAACCCTACTGAGCATCTTTGAGGACACTTAAAGGCAGAGAAAGCCAAGCTGTCATTAACATTAAACGGTGCTCTTGCACAGTAGTGGAAATATAAGCTCCCTGAACATGAGTCACCTTGTGTGTTAGTAGGTGGCTATAATTTCAGGATCCTGCAGATGTCGTTGCACGTGGATGATCGGGCTATAAATAGATGTGAGGTGTGCAATGGGATTCATGGTTTGAGAATAGGTGGTACAGTGTAGTGAATGTGAATAGTTCAATGTGTGGAAAATGGACCGCAAAGCAGATTGGAAAAAAGTGATTACATTTTGTGTGCCATTATGTGCAGGAAGTAGCTGAAATTGTAGGAGTATCAAAGCGTATGATCGAACAGGTCTACCAGCAGTGAAATTCTTCTTTTGAATTGTGGTTGAATGATAAAACTGAAGGAAACACTGTCATGCTTCACAACTCACTTTACTTTCAACTGCTTCTAAAAGTCAACACAGGCCCTTTATAAGCAATTTTTCAGAGAACACTCTGCAGGGAAATGTATACCAGGAACATATGTAGCAGGGCTAAGACCACAGGAAGCTTTTAACGAGGACTGTGCGCAAGGTGTGGTTCAAGCTGTGGGAGGTTCTGTGATGTTCAGGGGGTGCTTTAATTGTTAAAGTGATGGCTGAAAGTGAAATTGCACATTTCATTCAAGAATAAATAAATAAAAGTTTGTTTGCTTGTGGGTTTACCCACATCAGGTCACTGGAATGCCAGCTGGAATCACAGCTGTTATTCATTCTCTTTGGGTTAACTATAGTCATAGGTTACAATTTTGTCCTATGAGCTTATCAAATTCTAATAAACTCTTGACATGTGTGTAGATGAGTATTATAAATTGTATTGTAAATTTCAGCTTCATTGTGTGTGTGTGTGTGTGTGTGTGTGTGTGTGAGAGAGAGAGAGAGAGAGAGAGAGAGAGAGAGAGAGAGAGAGAGAGAGAGAGAGAGCTTGCTGTAGGCAACTAATGGATTTAATAATGTTTATGAGGGTTAAGGTATTTCCCTGACAGCTGGTTTAGATCTCAGGGAAAAAAACGCCATTGCTCTTTGGACTTGAGTTGGGAGGAAAATAAAGAAGACAGCCTTTAAGCTAACAGATGTGTCTCTGGAGCAAGTTGGGAGTGTGTGCATATACACTGCTTACAAAAATTAGGAGATATTTCATTAGGGGATATTTCATTTTGAAATATCAACTCATTTTTGTGAGAAGTATTTATATGGTATATGTGTGTGTGTGTGTGTGTGTGTGTGTGTGTGTGTGTGTGTGTGTGTGTGTACACCATAGAAACACCATGACCCCACACTGTTCACATGTATTTAATTACAGTAGTTTGTGCATATATGTGTGTTTTGGGAGGTACCTTGTAGACATCAGCGACACATCAGGGTTTAAAGTTGTACTATATTTGTGCTTGCGTAAGCATGTGTAAGAATGTGTATCCACGTTTGTGTTCTTGGTGGGGAATTTATGCATTGATTACACCTACCCAGGCACCTATGCTAGGATCTCAGTGGGTCTTGTGCAAGGGCCTGTTATAGGACCTGCCCAAACAAATACAACATAAAACATACAACAACAAATACCAGAGACTGCATGTGTATAATTAGCCATGGCCCGAAGGCTTTAGTGCCATAGTGAGTGATTGCTGAGGGTTTTTTTTTCCCCCTAAAATTCCCAGTTTAGAGACAAACGTAAACAGGTAAACGCTACACTTCTGAGGTAGTGATGGCCATGATTAACCATCTAGTTCTGCTAATTATGCTTCTTTTTTACTTCAATATTTTGTGAGCAGTGTACTTAAAAGAGTAACAGTGTTACAGTGTTAGTTCATCTTCAGTAATCGTTTCGGAAGGGTTGTAGTAGGTCCTCCCTGGAATACACATTACATAGCAATTTAGGCCAGTGATACCCAAGCTCTTTTAGCAGGTCATGACTCAGTCGTTCGCCTTGCTATGCACTCCACTTTGGGAACACGTTTAAGTGATTTGCTCACACTTCAGGGACATGTAGTGCACCTAATCCACCGAGTGACATGCAGGAGGACAGCATGATACATGGAAAAAAAACAAATTTCATCTTGAATAAAACAAAATAGGGATGGGGGATTGAACTTGGGTTGCTGGAGCTACATTAGTTACTGTACAGTTACTGTTATAACAGCTACGTTCACAGGTCCCGTCATTTGCGTCATGGGCGTCATCAAACACATGTGCCCCAGTAAAATGTTACTGTGCCCCTCTAAAATTATGGCAGTAAAAACTCAATTGTTTTTTCTGAGCGGAACTACAGGACGCAAAACGTAAATTCACTAGAGGCACTACATTTCCCATAATACCGTGGTGTCTTTCAAAAAGCTTGAGCAACTTGAGTTTTTTTTTTCTCATGACGTAGTGGACATTTATAAATGTTTCAAAGAAAAACAGCCAAACTGCAGGCATGACATATTACAGCTTTATGCTTAGTTAATGCCAGTAATAAATATTGTTTAGCGTTCATTTGTTTAAATTCCTGGCAAACTAAATCCTTTACCTTTCATGTTTAACTTGTGCCAAATCACTTAACCCCTTCAGCCTTGAAAAGTACATCATTTAACAGTACATCAAGAAGTATGGAAGCACCTTGAGATCTTCCTGTGGGCAGTCCAGTTGGATTTTTTACTTTTTCAAATGTGTGCATAAGATTGTACTATAATGCCTACTCAAACTAATTAAATTATAGTGTTCATTATGAATACCAACCAGTATTATTATTAAATAATTGTTCCCTTATACCACAGCAGCAACTTGTTCATCGCGGCGCAAAGCCGATATTTTAACACGTGCAGTTATGATATGAGAAAATTAAAGGCTGTTTTCACTCAGCACGAGTGTCCCACTGATGTTTGGACACGCTGTTTGATTTACTCTCCATGTTTTTACAGCTTAGTCTCCTAAAGTGATCTTCTTATTTTTCAAACGACCCCAACCGATCCCTTTAAAGATTGATAGCACCCGGCAGCGTTCTGGGTTTCTTCTGCTTTGCCTTTGTCGCACTGACACAAGGGGTGCCCCAGGGATCAACATTAGGATTTACATTTGTTCACTACAACTCAAAAGTTTGGAATCACTCATTCCTTTGTTTTAAACTGAAACTATTTGGATACCATACGCTGACAATGTAACAATATTTAGTTTCATACAGTCCCTTTTATTGATTGAAAATAATATTTATTCCAATATTGATTGGAAATTTAAACTTTTCTTCTGTGCCTCTAGCCTGAGCTGTGAATGGCCAGAGAAAGACAATAGCATTTAAGACTAAAAGGGACAGTTTTGTCACTGTAGGGCACAAGTATACTGAAGTGAAGCCACCATTTTCCCTGGGTACGTTTGTACTTTGGTTTAGAAGTCATAATTCTACCTAAATATTAGATAACGTAGATAAAAAGACCCATTTATACAAAAATTATATATATATATATATATATGTGTGTGTGTGTGTGTGTGTGTGTGTGTGGGGGGACACCAAATAACCCTA
>JAYJMA010095591.1:0-22331 GCA_036873895.1 Parotocinclus cabessadecuia
ACCGCACGCTTGGATGTTCTTCAGACCCGACTATGCTGGTCTCCATCGCTGGAGTGCAGTGCCTCCCTCCATCGTTGGAAATTAAGAGACAATGTACCTCCAAGGACCTCCCACTGAGGACTCATTCTATATCTATTTTGTTTTATAATTTTGTTTATTTATTTTATTACTAATTTAAATGTTATTAATAATTTGTCATTGATTTAAATTATTTACCTATTTTTGCTCTAATTTAATATACCTTTAAGTATTTATTTAAGTAACATCTCAGCCACCCATGGAGGACGGGTCCCCTGTCGAGTCTTGGTCCTCCTGAGGTTTCTTTCTACCACTTTCAGGGAGTTTTTCCTTGCCACTGTCGCCCTGGGCTTGCTCAGATTGGGATTGGCCTTTTAAGATAACGTAATATTGTAAAGTTGCTTTGAGACAATGCTCGATTGTAAAAAACGCTATATAAATCAAATTGAATTGAATTGAATTGAACTACACAAGAACAGGCACACTAAGTGAGGTACAACTACATTAAATGAGGTTTTATACAGCAAAACCTACCTGAGGAACATGAGAAGGTTTCTACTGTGGTTCTCCACTGGCTGTTTCCTTGTTTGGATCCGTTCTTAATGTCTTCTTTTAACAATGTCAGGAAATCATCGCAAACCCCAGAGCCCTTATTTTGGATTAGGTCAAGAAGGGTCTTACTTCTCTCACCAGGACTTTGGATACTGTCCAGTTTGTGATGGTCATCCATTGTTAAAAGTTTTCTGGACTGGATAGTTTTAAACATTGAATCATCCTCACTTAGCCATTTGGAAAGTGTTTGTCTGTGTTTGTTGATCAATCGGGATCCTAAAATAGAAAACACATTGATGCAGATTTTAGTGTAAGAATAAATAAATGCACAAAATACATGTCAATGTCATCCGCAATCCCTCGAGTTGGTCCAGATTGGTGATCCCCAATGAAGGGCAAAGTGTAAGTGTAAATTTAAACGATGGTGCTGCTACTGTTAAGAAAGTTATTTTAACTATTAAAGCATGAGGTATAGTAAGTATTTTACAGTTTGCATGTATAATCTTCTGTGCAATTGCCTCTTAAATGTTCAGCCTTGTACCTGTGTTGAATTCTTGGAAGAATGGATCATTGCTGAATGGATTAGTCCTGAATAGGTCTCTGCTTAACAGATCCATGTGGAATGAATCCCTGCTGAATGGATCACTGCTGAATGGATCACTGCTGAATGGATCACTGCTGAATGGATCTCTGCTAAATGGATCCATGTTGAATGAATCCCTGCTAAATGGATCCCTGTTGAATCTAGACATTCTGAAAGTATCTCAGTTTATTTATGATATCTGTACGGTGTCTGGGATGGTAAGGTAGAAACAAGAAAACAAACATTAAAAGATATCTGTTTCTAAACAATATTTATTAATCGAGGCACATGATTTAGTTCAATATTTTGCTTGATCAGGTCCTTAAACAAGGTTGCCTGAGATTGTTGTTCATATGAAATGTAATACGTTATGCACCATGAAACATGTTTTGTTGCTATATCATGCTTTCTTCCTATGGGAGGAAGATGCTACTCAATTGCTCCTAAGGGATGAATAAAGTTTTCTGAATCTGAATCTGAATTAATCCACCCACCAAGCCACTGGGCTGTTCATTTTGGATTAGAAAACACAAGGTTCATAATCAGTGATTTCTTCATATCACTTTGATATCGTATTTTAATAGAAAAGGATCATTCAAAGTTGTGGCAATATTAAATGTTGATAAACATCTGTCCTCAATGTCTACAGTAGAGTGTAGTCATGATTGCATCATATAAATATCATTCATGGTATTCGTTAAAATGGAAGACAGTACACTTGTTGCTTACAATCTCATAGAATTAAGTCATGACAGATCTAATTGTCCTTTCTATTGTTTGGTAGGGTAGGTGTAAGTTTTCAGTCTGCATAAACCGGCACTATAATGATTAAACAATTCTCCTCACCTCCTAATATTGAAAACAAGTACAACCTATACCTATATATTTTGCACTACACTATTTTAAACCACATTTAGTGTAACTATTAAATTATCCTAAGCCTGTACCACGTATTGCAGTGTTGTAGTGTTAACTTACGGGTAACGCTGAGCTTCTGTCTACCTCCCCCTCCGAATGTCATGGACAAATTGCACAATATGCACTCTCACTTGAGGTAATATGACCAATTTCAATTATATATAGCATGTTGTAGACAAATGAATGATGTTTTTGTGTTTTAGGCCTACCTCTTACAGGCAATGGGCCAACTACAGGTTCAGAGAAAGGTGTGTCAGTTAATGAGAATTTTTTAGATTTGTTATTTCCAGGGCATCTTTGCTCCTCTCATTATATAACCAGTTACACAAAGTTGGTTAAGTAACCTCTAGCAAAGCTATCCCACTTACCCTGGTCAGGGTGAGAGAGTGCCTGTTCATCACAGGGTTCTGTAAAAACAACACCTGACATTCAACTCAAACCCCGTGTGGGAATTCATAAAAAAAAAAAAAAAACACACACACACACACACACACACACACACATATATATATATATTAGAAGGAGTATATTTGTATAATGGATCAATAGTACATGGAGCCATGTTTTTTAGGGTCGATACCATTCGCTAAGCAGTTATCCAAGTTTCCTGATTCTGGCCTTATACAGTTCTTTAACCAAGTGTCGTCTGTGCTGTGGATAATTTTTTTGTTTATTTTTTGTGTTTCATGTCTCATGGCCCTAAGCATGAGGCCACTGGGGTGACTCATGATGCTCTTGTGTTTGAGCCTGTAGATGTGTAGTTAGCTTCATTCACATGTTTTATCATGCTCGTTTTGGATGCTGGCATGCTTTGTGGCTCACTTTAATGCCCACTTTTTTGTTATGCCTCAATCCTAGACTGGATTGTACCAATACCTTACTATCATCAAGACACAAACCCGCTTGATGATTTGACATTTTATGGGTTTGGAAACTCAGTGATACTTGAAATTTGTATTCACTTTGCTGTTCACAAGTCACAAGTCCTCAACAGTCTTTAAACTGTCTTCTTTCTGATGTGAGTAGTGATTAGCATGGCTTTTAATGATTGAGACCATTTACATTTTGTCTCTCCTTGACTTCTCTAGCAGATTTTTTACTAATTGGCTAGGATCAGTGTCATTACTAGTACTACAATGTGGTACCTGTAGCATACAGAGGTTGCAGAAGTGTCTCCCAAAGCAGTCTGAAGAGTATGAAGGAGATTCCAGGAGACAGGCAATTATTCTAGGAGAGCTGGACAAAGCAGTAGAAGGTCCTTAACTCCTCAGCAGGACCGGTATCTGCCCTACAAAATGACCTCCAGTAGGACACTAGTGCAAATGTGTCTGGCCGAACAATCAGTATCAGGCTTCATGAGGGTGGCCTGAGGGCTCAATGTTCTGAAGTGGGCCCTGTGCACCATAGAGCTCAGTTGGCATTTGCCATTGAACATAACAATTGCCAGTTTCACAACTGGCACCCTGTGCTTTTTACAGATGAGGGCAGGTTTCGCCTGGGCACATGTGACAGAGCTTACAGTGTCTGGAGATGCTGTGAGAAAGTTATGCCGCCTACTACAACTAAGTTATGGTGGTGAGTCACAGATGGTCTGAGGAGGCATATCCCTGGAAGGATTCACTGACCTATACACAATGGCACCCTGACTGCTATTAGGTATGTGGATGAAATCCTTGGACACATTGTCAGACCCTACACTGGTGCAGTGGGTCCTGGGTTTCTCCTGGTGCATGACAATGACCGACCTCATTTGAAAATACAATCAGTTCTTAAGAGGATGAAGGAATCGATGCCATGCAAAAGCACCACAAACACAGCCAGACATGAAAAAACACACTGCTTTTGCCAGCATTAATTAACAATGCAATTGTGATTTTAATACAGGTCCAGCTGTTTGTGTATTAGGCAGATCAGCATGTGGCTGATGATAAAGACGTGTTGGATTTCAGCTGTGCTCAAAAGCGCCCTAAAGGGTCTCTTCCTCTATAGCTCGGTACTTGTATAGGACCAGTAATATGGTGTTATTTGGGTTACAGCTATTAGTTCTTCACAGTAAGTGCATACTGCTTGCAGTATTCTTACCGAAAATAAGCAGCGGAGGAAGAATTATAAAAACACTAAAACTAAATCATTAAAGATAGAGCCAGATACAAGCCAGCAGCTGTATAGTACAATACTAGAAGTTGGTATTAAAAGAAAAGCTGAACAAAAATGATCTGTATGCTGTCATGTATAATTGCTGGACAAAAATAAATCTTTTAACTCAGTCATACTCTAGAAATACGTGCAGGTCTGAAAATGTCTTGCCACACGGACAAGTACGTTCTGTTGTTTTGAAACCTGATGCTGTCAGTGCCAGCGAAACAAAACATACAACAAGCAAAACTCAAGTGAAACTAATGCTATGGAAAATGAGATTAGATTTATTCCTATTTTTATGTGCATGATTTCATAATGTTAAGCTTTAAGGTAAAGAATTTGGTCCTTTACTTCTCTGACATCTTTCACCAGTTGAGAAGAGCTGCATTTCATCCACAGAAAGATTGAAAATAAGTTAAATGAATGAACATTATGGTTTGTATTTTCTTATACTTAGTTGTGGGTGCAAACATTGTCTGATTTGTTTCATACATCAGCTGTAGTTTTGGATTTAATTTAGTATATTAAAAGAATTAAAAAAAAATAAATAAATATTCGCACCCCTCATCACTCAGGTACATCAAGACAAAAGTTTGCAAAGTTGCCGCCTGATTGATTTTAACACGTGCTTACGGTGGGAATATTTTAAACAACACATGCTATATTGTTCAGTAATAAAGGTAACTGAGTGTGAATGAATGACTTTTCATTCTTTATAACCTAATGCTGAGTGGTGTTGTATCTGCTGTCTCCATCTATAGTCAAGTGGTATTTCATAACCATTGAAAACAAAAACATTGCCACTCTTGTTGCTTCCTCCACAGTGTCTCAGATGTGAGTTTATTTTTACGTTGATCATTTATAACAAGGGAGCTGTACATAATTAAACAGAATAAGAGGTTGTTGTGGCTGAGAACATCTCTATGAAAGATGCAAAGTGTTCTTTGTGACTGGCATCACTAATTCACTGGAAAAGGCATTTGTTGAGTTATTGGCAGATGTGAAAAGAAGCGAAAGGCATCCTGGAAAACAAGAAAAACATGTACTTGTTTCCAGTGTATGCCTTACCTAACATTACAAGGAAGACCTGAATGTTTGGTGTTGTTTAAAAATACTTCTCATTACCGATCAACATAAAAATAACCATCATGGTACAGTTGTTATGTCTGTATCTTCACAGTTCCAGAGATCTCTGGTTTTGATTTGTGACCTGGATTCCTCCTGTGTGGAGCTTGAATGATCTTCCCATGTCTGTGTGGGCTTAGTCGGCTCTTCCTTTGTCTGAGATTACACATATGTGTGTTAGTTCTGCTAGTGTCTCTAAAGTCAACTGGACTGTGGTGGCTCAGCAGCTGCTGACCAGAAACTCCAGGGTTCAAATCTTTCCTCTGCCAAGATACCAGTGACTGAAATGGCACAATAGTTGTATCAAGTCAACCATGGCATTATAAGCTTGATCCTTTTCTTTATAGTTTATTCACATAATGGCTGTTTGGATAATGGTATGACTGAGCAGGTGTACAGGTGTTAGTAGCAAATGATAACACCAAATAACAGACAACAGTTTTAATGGATGATAAGCTCTTTTTTACTGTTTTGCAGAATGATTAGCCTGCTTGTGATACAGTGCTAAGTAGCCGGGTTGTATATTGTGGTTTTACATTTCTCTACGTCCATAAAATGTTCTCGTGTGCTATAAGGAAAGTTAGACATGAACATAGTAGATTTTGGTGCACAATCTTTGGTGGATAAAAGATAACAGTCAATAGTATAGTCTTGTGTTTCTCACAAGCCTCTTAGTAGACTAAACAGAATTATCAAGGGAAGCTGTTACTCCACTTTCGGACTGATATGTAGTACGTACAGTGATTTGGTTCACCAAATTCAATAGTCAAGAGAGTGATGCCTACATTTGACAGCAGATGGCGCTAATATAATCAAATATTTCCATACAAGCCTTACAGAAACATGTGGAAACACACGACAAAAAGAGTGCTTCTTCATTTCAGTGGTGTGTTACCACTGTAAAATTGGCTGAATTCTGTTTGGAAATTGTGGTAGAAAACGTACCATGGTTGGGCTGGTTTGCTACTGAAATCTGAATAAGCCTACCCTCTCCCTATATTAAATTATCTGCCAATGCTCCCATGTGGAAGATGCTGTGGTTGTGCCCATTTCTAAGAGTATCAGCGGCTGCTTATGATGTGTAATGTTGGGTTTCCGTGCATTTTCGTGGTGTTTTCTTGGCTGGAAACCACGGAGAGCAGAAAACAAAAGAATAAAGGTGGGTGGGGATTTGTCTGCACAATCTGAATGAAACAGAAATTGCACAAATTCGTACAAATGTTCAATAATTGAACAAATATTTAAGTAATATACATATGCATGGAGTGAAGATGATGACTCAATGATTGCTAGCGATATATAATACCAAGGTTTTGCTTATAGGGCTACAAAATTGAGTATATATGACTTATATCAATGAAATGTATGTAGAATAGCGACGTTACAACTTTTTGAAATATCTTTGCAATTGAAAGGCAAAACAGCCTGCACAATAGTAAGATCACTTTGAATCCCACCCTTGGTTACTGAGCGTTGATCAGGTCATCCATGACATCCCCTGCATGTTTAAACAGGGCATTGACCAGATCCTCAGCCGCTGCTTTGCTAGTGGTACTGTCTAGAAGCAACCTCATCTTATCCTGATCCGTTTCCGCAGCTTGAATCTTTGACCTCTTCTCAGCTGAAATAAGTTTAAGGTCATCAGTGATTTCAACAACATTTTTGACATTCTGAATCAGGGCACCTCGGTTCTCCATCAAAAACCCCACATTGTCTGTAGTATGAAACAAAAGAAGGGATTTGAAAGATAGAGAGAAGGGAAAAAGTCACCTTAATTCACTTACATATTTGAAAAGTACACTGTCTGTTTTGAATGACATGAGGAAATTACCTTTGATTAACAGCTTGTCATCCTCAGGTGGATTACTGCTGACATTTGTATCTGCAAAGTATGAAAATCGAATTGAAATCATTACAATACAGTTTATTACTGATTCTGGGCTTTCATAACTCCTCATAGCTTTGGTATTCTGTATACCTAATCACACTGCTTTATAGTAGCAGTTTCTTTTCGGTAGCTTAATGCATTAAAGCTCTTTCATTGAGTGTTCACCATGGTGGTTTCATTTAGTGCATGGTACGACAAAATAAGACATTTATCATTAAACTACTATTGATTATATAAACAGGACCTGGAACATGTTAGGACATGTAGTTTAGTTTGGTAAAGCTGTTTTAATGTGAGTGTTTGCCAGTTAGCATATGGATAGTGGAAGATAATAGGAAATTCATTATAAAACTGAAGTACATGTAGTGTTTTGACCTAAATGATTTTAAAATTACCTTTACTTGACTGATTGCCAACATTAGGTGGAACACTGCTCACATATGTGTCTAAAAAAATATGAAAACTTTGTAAGCATAACAGATATTATTACAATAATGTTATCTGTCATCTCTGGATCCCGCTTAGATCTTCTGTCTCTTAGCATTATATTAAATATACAGTACAAGCAGATTAAAGTTTAGGACTTTAAAACTTTTAGGTGTAGCGTCCATAATTAAATGCCTGGGCAGTAGATAAATCAATAAATTGTCATAAAACTACTCTAGATTTATAAACACAAAAAGTGAATTGACATAAACGATATTCAAATTACCTTTAGCTGTCTGAGCGGCAGCGTGAGTGGAATTATCGCTCACATTTGCATCTACAAAATATGAAAAACATGATGGAAAGTCAGAAATTTCTTTCTGATTAGCAGTATTAAATTAAACACACCTAGCAAACGTAAGGTAGTATTTACAATGGAACGTACCTGAGGAACCTGAGGGGGGATTTTCTATGGCCTTCAACTGCCTTTCCTTTGGCCTGGATTCATTCACTTGGTCTCCTTTCACTGCATCTAGAAAATTGAGGTGTTTGCAAATGGAATTTTTTATTTGAAAATGTTTTGTAAATCTTTATGCATATGCATATGATTGTATAAAATGTCATGTTTATATTAATAAATAGAAATGTAATATATTACTCCACACACAATATCGGGCACCAAATATTGGATTTAAATTTTAATTTATTTTAGTTATGACAACTATCTTTCATTTTCAGGAGCATGCACAAGACACCAGGTCATCACAGGACACAGTTGAGGGAACTGTAGAAACCATAGTCTGATAATCCCCAAGCCTGGAATCCCCTCCCTCAAACACATCCAACTGTATCTGTATGAAGGTAAAAGTTGCTGAAATTTGTCACACTGGACACTGGAAAATGTGTCACAACATGCTGTGCTACATTTCAGAGCTGTTTTGGTGATTAAGATCAGCAGGATATCAGACTGCTGATTAAAATGTTTACTGAAAGTGACTCGTCTGCAAACATACATATGTATATACATGGAAATTGCTGTTGATTTGCATTTTTTTCTACTTGAAGACCAAAACATGATCACTCAAGAATTCAGCACTTGCATTTGAAAACAGCAGCAGTAGCATTGAGTTACAGACTTGGAAACCTGAGAAGGCATCTCCGGCGGAACCTACCTGAGGAACCTGGCGTGGTATTTACAATGACCGTATGCTTCCTGATCTCCGGGCTTGATCCACTGCCTTTTTGTCCAGAAAAGCAGTACACATTAAAATAAATATACAGCGATCAAGACTTTTAAGTGTATTTTTTATCTTGTTTGGTATGATTAAGCCTTAAATCCAGACTAACCCTGTGAGTTTAAATCTCCATTTTGTCACTGTAGAAGGAGAAACAACTACACAGGGATTTACAACCCAATACATCACTGAGTCTAGTATAACGTAGATACATGAGGAAGTACAAGTGCAGATATTTCAGCAGATATTTCAAAATAAATATGAAAAGAAGCCCACTAGAACTGCTGGACAATCTGATCCTGTCTATGCCCCATCACTGTCAGTGCGTTTTCAGTCTTGGGTGACCATACACTCTACTGAACAGACAATGTGGGGGCACTCTTGTCTAAGTTAACATGCTTCTGTTCACCCCCATAAATATATCACTTGCTACTCAATCACTACTACTAAAACAACTTTCTTTGACTTTTTATTTGCTCTTCTGGTGATCTTGTTAAATTAACTAAAATCAAATGCTCCTTTTTTATCGCTTCATATTTATTTTGAAATTTCCCCTCAGTATTGTGAGCAGTATGTTTAGATGGAAACCTACCTGAGGAACTATAGTAGGTTTTTACTGTGGTTGTCCATTGCCTGAGCTCTGGCCTGGATTTGTTCACCGTGTCTTCATTTAACAATGTCAGGAAATCATTGCAAACCCCAGATCCCTTATTTAGGATTAGGTCCAGAAATTTCTTACTTTTCTCACTAGGATCTTGAATACTGTCCAATTTGCAATGTTCATCCATTGTTAAAATCTTTGAGGACTGGATATCGTTTAAGATTGAATCATCCTCACTTAACAGTCTGGAAAGTCTCCCTTTATTTTCACGGATTATTTGTTCTCCTGAAATAGAAAATAAAAAGATGCGGAAACTGCAAAGAATATATATGTACTTAATTGGTACTGCCAAGGATCAGCCAGTAATTCCTGGCATAAAAGCAATGTAAGGCCCAGTGTAGTTTTAAGTTTAAGTCATGGCGCTCTCAAGCTACCACTGTTGGACCATTGAGAAAGTATATATATGCTGTGCAAGTAACTGTAATTTTTCAATCTTTTACCTGTCCTGACTGGATCCCTCCTGAATAGATCTCTCTGCACCCGACTGATTGGATATGTGCTTAATTGACCTGTTTTGAATGGGTCATGGTTGAATGGGTCCCTGCTGAGTGGATCCCTACTGAGTAAATGCCTGTTGAATGGATCCCCGCTGAATCTAGACATTCTGAAAGTTCCGAAATCTGTATGGTGTCTGGGATGACAAGACAGAGAGAAGAACATGGTTACTAAATGTTATCAGTTAGAAAGTTACACTTTCTTTAAGACAAAAGGTTGTGTATGATTGTTTTTTATATTACCATTAATATTTTATGCTCCATGTACAACTGCATATCAAAACACAGTGGGTATGGAAAATGCAAATGCAAAAGATCTGGTGTGCCTTACAGTTGCTATGTCTTTAATTTCATTGCAGACAGCATGAGCCAGCATAAAGCAGGTAAAACTGCGCACAAAGTCTTAATGCCAGAATATGCTAAATAAAAAGAATCCATTGACTGGATAATGAGCAGAAAGAGCAGTAACTTGTTTTGTCCTGCCAATCTGAGTGCAGATGGACTAATTTGTTATTTTTGAATGGACCATTGTTATTCATTTGTTTATAATTAATGTTATAAAACTTATATACCTTGTATAACGCATAGGGCTTGGCCGAACTTGACAACAATTTACCCTGGGACCAATCCAGAAGCATGAGTCCTAACGTGCTAGACTGGATTCAACTATTACAAAACTAGTATGCACACATCTAAGCACAAACATTACATTTTTTAAACCCTCAACTCTTTTGTTATATACACATTTCTTTTTAAATTAGAAAGCAGCTTCTGATGTCCCTTTGCTCGGTTGATGTTAGACTTCAAAGTGCTGCAGAACACCAATTACAAGAATTACCAATAACAAGTTTCATTATTAGTGATGCAATTTGGAATTGCTTTCACTGATCAGTCTGACCCCTCATCCTCTAATATTGGAAATAACAAGGGCGATTTCTAAATGCTGGAAAGCAAACCTGTATATCTTATACCCCATCCTGACAGAAAGATATTGTAAAATTAACTTACTGGTAATGCTGAGCTTCTGTCTTTTTCCAATCCGAATATTCGAGAGAGATTGTACCATGTGTACTTTCACTTGCGTTCATATGACCACCAATAAATATAGCATGTTGGAAACAAATGATTGGTGTCAAGAATAGTTTAACCCTACCTCTTCAAGGCAATGGGCCAACAATGAATTTGGATTAAGGTGTGTCTGTGAAGAGATTTATATACAAGTATTTGCATGTATACCCTCCGGTGCAGCTTTGCAGGTCTATTTGAATAACAAGTTAGATGTGTCCATCTTCCACCATAATGTGAAAGTGATCTCATGGTAAGTCTGTAAAAACATTCATTTCTCCAGTCAGTTCTCACCACTAGTACTGTAGAAATTAAGGTTAGCTGAGTAAAAACAGTTCCAAGACCAGTTCCAGCGAAACCTGGTCGTCCTTCCTTTAGTCTTGGAACTGTTTTTACTCAGCTAACCTTAATTTCTACAGTACTAGTGGAGGTTACATAGGCTAAATCATTATAGCACCAGCAGTGGCAGGTTAAATGAGGTAGGTCAAATATTAACTGATGCGTTTCGTCAGTGTGTGTTAGACTGTCAGTCTTTGGATAAGTGTATGTCTTAGTGTACAGGCATTACATATACATATAACACATACATGTACAGTAATAACACAAACTTTGTACTCCTTGTTGCTGACTCGCAAATGTATGAACCTATTTGTATTAAACCCCTAAGACCCCTGTATGTTACGATCTTTCATGTCTCTATAGTTGTGCATAGTGTTGAAATGCGCTGTTAAAAATTAACAGAGTAGGTTTTTATATACAAGCTTTGGTGGATATAAAAGTTAATAATTACAGTATGTGGAGATATGTCTTTGCCAAAAGTTCAAAGTTTTTAGGGCTGAAGTACTGTACTTCTTAAGCAATGAACCAAGGGAAAAAACTGTTCCGTATGGTGTCAGTCTGGACGGAGCAATGCCATTTTCTAGAAGGGACTTTTTGAAATGAATCATTGGATTGATGTGCAGTTTCTGATATAATGCACACAGCTCATTTACTGATTCTGGCCTCATACAGATCTTCTGTAATTACTGAGGTTACATGTGCTATTTCCATGCTGTGTGCCTTTGTGTGTGTGTTTAGCATCATGCAAATGCTTTTGGTACTCATTTTGGATGCCGGCTTGCTTTGGTGCTCATTTGAATCCTGTAATCAATTGGGGGGGGGGGGGGGGGGTCAGCTTTTCCAGGATGTAAAGAGAATACAGTACTTTTTTTGTTTGAAGCAATATTTGTGCTATGAACATGATACAGTATCCAGCCCTGTACCTGAATAACATTAAAAACACAGATAACCAAAATAGTGTCATATATCTCCTCATTGTGGGATACTGTGGTGGGAATATGTTCAGATAACTGAATTGACTGGAAGCCTGGGGACATGAGTGAATTATGTATTTAAAAGTAAATTATTTATAAAAGTAAATTATTAATTATTATTATATCATATTATATGATATATTATGAGGCACATATAGGATTAGGAGTGACACAAGGATGCAAAGAATGCATTATTTTACATCACATTATTTTAGATTGTAAAGTGTAATGTTAGGGGAGAGCTAATAAATGCTATTTTTGCTTTAGGTAGTTGTTATTAATGTTTTAAGTGATATGCCTTAAATTTGCAATTGCATCACTGTGCAGGACACTTTGCTTAACAGTAAAGTATTTTACAGTTAACAATCATATCAATTTTCTATACATGTAATGTCCTGGGAACAGAAAAGGCACCAGCATTGCAAGCATTTCTTGTTGTATTTACAACATAATATCTGTTGGTAATAAATAAAGATATTTATCCATCAACTGTACAGCTTTATGATTTTTTTAATCTTTTTTTTTTTTAGCTGATTTGATCATAAAAGGGCAAACATACAGAAAAAAATATATCACTTGTGAACTGAGCAATGGTTTGACTGGTTGGACTTTATTAAATAGTACAGCAAAGAGTGAAATATCCAGATAACAGATAATATTATTAGAGTATTGTAGAGTTACAAACATTGTAACAGTCCAGTTGCAGACATTAATATTAGGACCATCAGATCTACTGCTAGAGGGCTAATATGCTATCTTAAAAATTACCTAAAAATGTTTTATTGTATAAAAAAGGTTTTATAACAGGAAGCACTAGAGGTGTTATAGAAGATTATTAGTATTGGTTTAGGTGAAAAGATTTATAATTCATGTAGCAGTTCTAAGAACAGAGATGCTTTGTGTCAGTCACTATTCATTTAAAGGGTTTGCTCATTGGAACAGTTATAGAAAATAAAAGTACTAGGTCCTGGCATGTTTGGCTCATTCTGCTTTATTTCTATGGAAATCTGAAGTGGGTATGATATGTGACCAAGAAAAAGGTGCCAGCGATCTAAAACACTCCTATCACGCTCACATGATCATCTGAACTCCTATCACACACTCATTGCTCACACCTGGGACTTGTTTAACTCCCCTTATTTATATTCTGTTCTGGCGCGAAGTCTCATGGTTGCTACCCTGTGTGTACGCCCTCGTCGCGTATTTTCTATTTTATGTTTGTTTTTGTATTTTAGTTTATCGCGCTTACCTTTGGACCTTGGTTTCCGAACCTTGGCTTCTTCCTTTTATATTTGGGGAGTTTTTCTTTTCCACTGTCACCCTAGGCTTGCTCAGTTTATGATTGGCCTTTTAAGATAATACAATATTGTATAGCTGTTTTGAGGCAATGCTCCGTTGTAAAAAGCGTTACAGAAATAAATTTGACTTTGACTGTTATGGTCCGTATTAAGAAACATTTCAAATGAATTGGTATTAAAATACACATTCAGTCCATTTCAGGTCAGATGTATAAGGAAAGGTTGCTAGTTTTTTAAAAAATAATAAAAATAGGTTCCCCCAATAATGTTCCTCCAAATCATGGACTTGATGCTGGGTACACCCATCCAGCCAACCCATGCCCCTTGGTTGAATTAATCTCTGTTGTGTTTGGGGAGAACTGACTCTGTCTCAAATGTTCTGACAAGATTTTTTTTCACATAACCTTCAAATATTCTTGTTTAAACAAAAAGCATTACATATATTTACACATTTTGTAATACAGGTTTGTTTACATGTACATTTTAATGTTTCATAGATTTCTTGCAGATACAGAGCTGGAAGGATAAACGTGTAAAGGTTTCTGAGAATATTTCAAACAACTATGGTACATGTTATAATGATTAGTATTCAGTATGTTTTACTAATGATTATAGATTAGTGAAAACAGTTTAATGGAAATATAGATGATAGAATATTTTCTTCACATTTTAAAATAGCTTTTTTTTAGGTAAAAGCCTGTTTGTGATGTGATGTGATGGGGTTCCAGCACCTCCCCAGAGAACACAGGACACAGATGCAAGTCCACCACTGGTCCAGCAGGGGACCCTGTTGAAATTCTGATGGACAATCCATCGTCCTCTCCTACCCCCTACTTCCCACAGCCAGTTGTAATTGCATGTGACTCGATCACAAGTGACCTCAGAGGTGGGTTAGCATACTAAATTGCTACATCACACGAATGCCAGATATGAATAATAAAACAAATGTATGTACAATAAAGCACTAAAAGCAAAATCTATGAAAAATATACTGCTCACAAAAATGAATGAATGAATTTTAAAATGAATTAAATATCCCCTCATTTGTGAGCGGTGTAGATCTGAAGTGTTTTAAAATCTCCATTGTTGATTATTGTCCTTCACCGGTGTAAAACAATTCTGAATTTCATGTAATCAGGCCCCGATAAGGTCTTCCATGACATCAGGTGCATGTTCAAGCAGGGCTTTGACCAAGTATTCAGCTGCTCTCTTGCTGTTGGTATAGTCAAAAACCAATCTCATCTTGGCCTGACTTGTTGACTTCTCTGCAACTTTTGCCCTCTGTTCAGCAGTAAAGTTCTCAAGGTGATCAGTCATTTCATCAACATCTCTTATTTTGCTTATCAGTTGCTTTCGGTTTTTCTTCAGAAACACCTGATTATCTGAAATATGTCGTGAAAAAAGAAAATGGTAATCAGACTAGTGTGAGAAAGTGATGTCCACAGAAAGACTTATGACCCAAATGAAATCGGATTACCTTTTATTTTTCGATGAACAGCCTGAAAGGTATTGTTGCTCTCTTTCTGGTCTGCAAAATATGAACATAGGAATACAGAAAATAGTGCATTTTGTTCTCACTGAGACTGGTGTGTATTTGGCTTAATACAAGCAAAAATCATTGGCTGGTCTTAAAATCTTGGTAGACTTGTTCATGCTAACAAAGCGGCTTTCTGTGTTTAAACAACTATAAGTCAATGTAAGTAGTATTACTTAAGTATTAAAAATATAAGTACCATTTGCTCTTGGTACAGCAATCTTTTAACAGAATCTCATTAATTAGTCCAACAGGTAAAAACAAGTTCTAAACAAAGTGTGTGCTCACCTGACTGGTTTGCTGGCTACACGTGTCTTTCATTTTATATGGTACTTTTTGTGTGCACATAAGCCAAATGGAATGACACATTTTGCATCATGTAGTGCAGTAAAAAGTCACCCAAAAACTACACAACTCACACAAATAAAAATGCACAGTAACTAATTACATTTACTTTGTTACTGTCTGCCACTGGTTGGTACTCTGTCAGGATAAACTTGTTTTTTTGAAGGTTTTTTAATCATTCATTGGTTAAACAATTGTCTTAAGTAGCATGTAGTAGTAATTTTGGTCATCCAACAGATGCTCTAAATGTAAGGGGGAAACCCCTGAGGTAACGTAGCAGGTCAGGGAAATACCAGGGTTTCCTGAGGCTTTGCCTCACTAGCATCGCTTAGCGCAACTCCGCTCGGTTGGCCGCTCCGTTTGAGACGCGCCCCGAACGACTTCTTAAGCGCTCTCAGAGCACTCACGCTTGGGCTTGCCCCCTGGAGTTCCGGAGCTCTCCCGCGCCACTCGATCATGCTCACTGCACGGCTAACTTCTGGCGCTTCGGCGTGTAACTCGCACACACCTCAACTGTAGGTTCCATTCCCACTCCCACCCATCAAATCTTTTCTTATTTGATCTTTTCTTATCTTATCATATGTCTTACCTTTTTCATCATCATCTTCGGGGGTAACACCTGTATCTGCACAACATGAAAAAAAGTAGTGAATTTCATTCTCATTGACAATGATATGCATTTGCATTTTCAGGCTAATAATATACCACAGATACAGGGGTGATAGTAGAACCCCAGCGGGTCAATCCAAATCTCAGGTTACCTTTAGTTCTGTCATCAACAGCTACAAGAGCATTACTGCTCACAGCTGTATCTGCAAAATATGAAAATATGAAGAAAAGTTTAATTTAAACCGGTGTGTATTTTTATAAGTACAATAAGCAAAGATCATAAACTGATTTTGAGATACTGTACTTATTGGACTTGTTTTACGGTTGATAGTTGACTATTTTTTGATAGTTGACTATTTTTACAAGAACCAGAGTTTGTTAACAGATTTATAGGGATTAATAAATCCCTTCCTGATCTAATTACATTATCACTTTATGTTATGGCACCTCTGTATAAACAATTTGACCTGATAATTGATTTTTATAATGTATATATCAGTTACTGTGTGAGTACACTGATATTTGTAAGCCTCCTGTTTGTTGAGGCCATCCGTGGCACTCTATCCACTACGAGATCATATATATAGTCAGTCTGGCATGTAACGGAATCACTTATGGGACTCTGGTGGCCTAGTGGTTATGGTACTGGCTTATAGACCAGAAGGTCCAGGGTTCAAATCCCACCACTGCCACAGTTTGGTCCTTAAGCAAGGCCGTTATCCTACAACTGATTGATTTGTAAGACTGTATTAATTATAAGTTGTTCTGTATAAGGGCATCTGCTAAATTATATCAGGTTTTATACATTCTCATTCTCATTTAGGTATAGTCAAAATAAAAGTAAAGATTTACAAAGTTGTTCTAGTAGTAAGAACACTAACTACACAGAAATGTAGCATTAAAAAAACAGAATGAAAATACTGATGAAACAGCACTGAGTCATTAGAAACTTGACTACCCAAGGTATGTAATAGTGGAACCTACCTGAGGGTCCTGGAGTGGTTTCTACAGCGGCTGGACTCTGCTCCACCGGTGGTTTGGATTCATTTACATTTTCTTCTTTCTTCCTAAATATATTCCAGAAGCTCGGAAAATAGTATGATCTTTTAGAAGAGGAAGATTGGACACAAGACTCACTACTGGATTCATCGACCATTAGACGCTTTTTGGACTGTTTATGCATCGTCTTATTTTGGCTGGTTACTTGCTCCCCTGTGAATGGACAACACAAAAAATGCAGATTTTAGCGGAAAAAGTGCATAAAAGTGCAAGTTATATAAAGCATACAGTGAATTATAATGTCTGAAAGATTGAATGCACAAGCGGTATCTGCAGTTCTAATGAATTAATTAGCATGGCAGATCATTGGCCTTTATATTAAATTTGACTGGTTAAAACAGAACAGTCATTACAGATCTTCAGGTTGTGCAATTGTATATGTTAACTGAGGGACAAGGCTGATCAGAGGAGCATCACCTGGCCCCGCAACAGCGACCTCTACCCAATACATTGACTTGATAATAATGAGTGTTTCATCCTTATACCAATGCTGTTTAGATCATTGCTCATTTTACCTGCGCTGGATAAATCCATATTATTTCTGTCGAATAAACACATGCTGGATTTACCCATGCTCATTATACCTGTGCTGAATACATCCATGCTGGATTTGTCCATCCTGAGTAGGTCTGAGCGGAATGGATCCATTCCTGAGTTTTCCTCAGTTTACTTCAGTTGTCTGTATGGCTCAAGACAGAGGGGAAAAATAATTGTTTGTTATTTATTTCAGCTGGTAAATTTTCTTTGGAGGTGCATTAAGATAATGTTGCAGGTCTGAAAACTGGAATTACCTTCCACAATGAGATTAAAACCCTGATCTTTATTGACCTTATTGCTGTTCTGGTTGTTATCTGTAAAATAAAAAAAGCAGGAAGAAAATGTAGTGAATTATTGTTTGCATCAACACGGATTATCCATCTATCAAACTACACTTACTGCAACTATTACGTTCTACCAAATCAGCCAGTTTGGAAGAAGGCAAAAGCGTATGACATCATAGACCTAGTGAAGTACTTTCTTTGTAGGGCTGACTCTTCTAGAAAAAAGATCAGACGTGGTTAACAGGTATTTATACGAAGTAAATTTAATACTGTACAATTCTGTACACTTCAATTCAATACTGTACATCAGTATCTTTTTAGTTATTTATACTATGCTTGACTATTTCTTTATTACCTTTTCCTTTTACTTACTAGATTTCAAAGGAACAAAAACTGTACTCTCTACTCACTGCATTTTCAAAACTGGCTTGTTACTTTTATGACTTTTATTAATCTATTTATTTGTTTATTTATTTATCTGTTTGATCTATTCTTATTTCCTCTTTGATTTACAATTCCAGTCCAGCGTCTAATGATGCACTAATCCTTTTCAAAGGAAATTTGAAAAAAAAAAAAAAAACTATTTTTAACAGATTAGTAGTACTTTTACTAAAGTAATGAACTTGTGTACTTCTTTTAGTACAAAGTTATAGTATTAGTGCCTAAAATAAGCATAACAAACAAACAGCAGGAAAAAAACATGATCTATGGTTAACAAAAAAATCTGTTAAAACCTCACACGCTTTGAATTCCTTGTAATTCTGAGACAGTCATACCCTGGAAAACAGAGGTGGCTTGGTATTCTTGGCACGCATAAGGTAAAAAGTACCCTGTAAATCAAGATATAACTTGATCTAACACATGACTGCCATAGAATAACATTGTTATAAGTAATCTGTTGTGTTGTTGCTCAGAAAAACAGATAATGCTTCCAATGAAAGCCAAACTATGATTTTTTCTTGGTGGTTCCTTTAGTTGCATCACCAATGCTGTGTTTTGTATGCTGGTTAGTAAAACCATGTGAACTTCATGTTCCATATTGGTCCAAGTTGTAGTCTGGTTAGTGTTGGTCTTAGTGGTCTTGCTGGGAAAGGTAGTTGACCAGCATGCCTTGTAAAACAATGCATATGCTGGTCTTTGTTGTTTTTTAGCAGGGACCATGCAAATTGACTTATTTTCAAGACTATTTACTTTAAATCGTGGTTTCTAAAATTAGTTCTTGGGACTGAATTCTTCCTTTGTACAGGCTACCTATTAACGATTTAAAAAATTGCATTCTAAATGCTATCGGTTACATGTTAACATAATCCAGTCCAACAAACTTTGTTTAAAATTATACGTACCTGCAAAGCAGGAGCTAAATCAGCATGCAGCATAAACATGAGAGAACCTAAACAAAAAACATGATTGAAATGAGTTCATGCTTAATTTTGTGATGTGTGTTAATGTACACGGTTGCACAAATTGCATTATCAAACCACATTTCACACAAAAATGCATTTAAGTGATTAAAAAAAAATAAAAATGCAAATGAATTGAATTTTATAAGCTGAATTGAGATTCAATGTGATGTGCACAGCTGTAGTTCTTCATTTACTCCTGTATTTACTGTTTGTAACTCAATGTTATAGAGTGGTGTGGTATTGTACTTGTCAGTTGGCATAGTGAGAGCCAAATGACGCTTCTGGACACTGTGCAATTTGAAAATTAAAAAGTGATTTAGTTAGTAGGTCCACAGACAGATTCTCAGAGAACTAAAAAGAACAGACTAGACTGTAATAATAATGTAATATGGCTCGATTTATGGAACTTTTGATTTGTAAATGTACATTTTCATCTACGTTCTATCAACCCTCAACTGTTTGCTTTGCAATGCTTTGTTGAGGTATACGGTATATTCATTATTGCTACATAGCTTTCTTTCACATGGTCTACTGTTTTTCATTACCATTTAATCATATCTATATGAATTCACTATATAAATTACAATGACAGAAATAATTGGGTTGATAATTACAGTTGTGTTATGACAATCATAAAAAGATGACACTGGGCCCCTAAAAACATTCTTAGGTTCCCCGTTAGTCACATCTACTTCTAATTTGAGTTCTAATTGTAATATATATGTAATTTATACACTGCCACTATACTTTTTATTTTATTTAGCTTTAATACTTTACCTTTCCTATTGTATTTGTATTATTTAAGAAGTACGGAGCATCTGTGGCAACTGCAAGTATTCTGATTCTGATCACATGCAAACTAAATAAAATTAGTACTTGGATTTTTCAAACAACAGTTCTATTACATTATTCCACGCCTTGATATTTCATAATGATGCTGCAGTAACGTACCTTTATATGCTGCTCTTCTGTCTGTAGGAGTGTCGCATATATAAGACGGTGATGCAGTATTTAACTGTTGATTGTATCTTATGTGGCACCTACCATTCACTTGCTTTCAAAATGTTCACATGTTCAACATTTGGGGAGAACAGACTTCCTTGTATCGAAGAATGCTGTAACTTGACCTCTGCTAGGCAAAGAGCCAACACCGAGCTATAAGTAAGGTTTCATTAATAACAGGGAGAATGGTTATGTGACCTGAAGTGATATTATATTTACAGTTTTACAAGTTACTCTTGGTAGGTAAGGAACTGCTCACTTTTCAGAGCTTCTAAATAAATTCTATATATTGCAAAGACAACCTGATTAAATATATTTCGTTTAACTATAATAAATATGATATAGAATTCAGACTTATTGTCATTTTAAACAAAAAAAATAAAGGTATCAACCAAATTTTATTGATAATTAAGCTCTACTATACAGGCTTGGGCATGTGGAGTCTGCATGTCGTTGCTGTATCTGTATCGGTTTACTCTAAGTACTCCAGTTCCCAGGAAAAAATGTGTGAAACTTCATAGGAAAACTGTCAATTTCTTGGCAGTTTCATGTGACTTAGCAGACACCATTATTTAGAGCAACTTACAATTAATAAAGTCTTACAATCCAAGCAATCCAAGGGTTAGGAGCCTTGCTCAGGGACCCAACTGGGGCAGAGGTGGTTTTTACCAGTTTTACTATGATTTTTTTTTGTGATAACTGGTAATGGTTTCACTGTCACGTACAGTCTTACAATCCAAGCAATGGTGGGTTAAGGGCCTTGCTCAAGGACCCAACTGTGGAAACTTAGCAGAGGCGGGATTTGAACCCTGGACCTTCTGGTCCAGAGTCCAGTACCTTAACCGCTAGGCTACCACAGTATACACGCTTGTTAGGTTAATTGGTGTTTTTTTAAAGGATGGATTGGCACCCTGTCTATAAGCTCAAATAGGCCTACATACAGCATTTTACTACATACAGTAATTTAACCATTTGAATATTTTAGAATCCTGTATTTAGTGTTAAAATACATTACATATTTACCACTTAAATTCGTTTAAACCACTTAACTGAGAGTGTGACAGTTGAACTAAGTGTGATACTATTCTATTTTCATCATGCATCACTGTACAAAATGTTTAAAAATGAGAGAATAAATAAAGACAAATTTCACAATACGTTTGTGCTCATAAATATTTCTTCAGCTTCAAATCAGGAGCATCAGCCCTACGTGAAAAAAAAATCTGGATTTAATCTATATTAAATATCCAGGGACGTGCAATGAGGTCATGGACGGACAGAGACAGATTTACACATATATGAACCTCAAAGATATTTAAACACACACGAAGCTTGTTTACGTCACGTTTTATTTCCCATTTTACAGTATGATTTTTCTGCAGTTCTTTTATATAAGCCCGGATTTTATTATCACTTGGTGGAAAGATGTGGGATGGACAAAGGAAGAGGCGTTCATTTTTCAAACGGCTCTGGCTCACGTCTTACTGTCAATAAAGATCATCAGACAGGTATTCATTCGACACTAGGAGCGTTACTGGGAGTGTTACTGGGAGCGCTACTGGGCTCTCAGGCCGTCATTATAGCAGCATTACAGCATAATGACTGCCTCTCGTGGTACTTTTTTGCATTGCACTTTTATCGAGAGTAAAAAGCTTGGAAATCTTTTACAGATATATGAATAAATTACCAACACAATGGAAGCAAACATGTATATGGAAATACGAGGAGCATCCCAGGTAAAAATGTACTGTAAACTTTGACAGTAGAACCATGAAATGGCAAAATTACCATCAAAATCCGTGGTACAGCTGTAAAATAATTTCTGTTCGGTTCATAGTCAACC
>JAYJMA010095600.1:0-22330 GCA_036873895.1 Parotocinclus cabessadecuia
CTCTCTCTCTCTCTCTCTCTCTCTCTCTCTCTCTCTCTCTCTCTCTCTCTCTCTCTCTCTCTCTCTCTCTCTCTGTCCCCCCCACCCGGTGATGTTTCATTCTTCGCTCAGTTCTCGCACAGATGCTTCTCTCTTGCTCCACTCGATGCGTTGCTCTGCATTCTTTCACTTTTTCTTTTTTTCCCTGTTTGTAACCATGGAGCTGTGCTGATCTTCGACAGCTTTATCCTGTTCAACATGATTTGCTAACAGATATTGAATAGATTTGTCTCTCCTTGTTTTTCTACCTGGGATCTATAGGTAAGTAATGCTAAATAATTAAAATAATTGCTGTCTTTAAGACTTGGTGTATCGCCGTAGTCCTGTTAGAACTGATTTTCTGTTTGGACTCTTTAGCACATGTTTAATACAGCTGCGTTTTATTTACACTGTCATGAAAAAAGTATTTACCAAATTTAAGGCTTACAATAAAACTTAAGATGAAGAGAAAACATTAACTTTCAAATAAACATTATATTTATAATTATTTATATTAAAAACAGAGTGCGGAGAGATATAATAACTCTTAATTTGATGAAATAAGACGGAAGCAGGGTGTTTTGAATGTAAACAATTAAACAGCACCACAGGGTTTGAATCATGTAGTTTTATTGTAGTTAGTTAGTTAGTTAGTTAGTTAGTTAGTTAGTTAGTTATTGCATTTATTAAAAAGCATCTTTATCCGTACTGAGAAAGTAGTTCATTTACTGACCCCTCTCTGACCCTAATAATTGATTTACACCATGTGTGTACAGAACTGGCTACATGGACATATTGTTAACCATGCTCCTCATAAAACAGCAAAAAACATTTTTACACACAGAATTGAACTTTCACGACTTCATGAAAGCCACCTAAACAGCAGATTGGTTACCAAAATGTGAATATGTTAATGAATACCATTGGGCATGTGCACATTAGATGACCATAATCCAAATGAATGAATAAAAATGATGACCATATAAGGACAGAGAAACCACAGAAAATGTATTCCGATGTGGGAATTGATGTTAAATTTGAAAAAGGTTGACACCTTTTCTTTTCTATATTGTCTATAGTGGTGTGTGGTGTTTCAGTTCCTAAAAAAGCAGCTTGACAGCAAATTGCACTGAAGATTCGAACCTCTATGTTTTCTCTCCACTCTTCAAACATCTGCAAGCAAAGCTGCACATTTCGCTCTGTCTAAAGTGGTCAGACGATAACATTTTGCATCAGAGATCAATTACACTTTGACAGAATGGTAGCACTTCGTATGTATATGTGCAATTCAATAATTAAATCATACATTGATATAAATGTGATTAAATTGAAAGACCTAGTCCAACAGACCAGTTGACCAGCTGGCCAGTATAAACAGTGAGAGCCACCTCTAAGACGAGTGATATCAGCATGCTTTTACACTGGTGATGAAGCTTCTAATTCTTCTTCTTCTTCTTCTTCTTCTTCTTCTTCTTTTTATTATTATTATTAATATTATTATTATGGTACAGTTTGAGTGGATGTGGCCCCTAATCTATGTGGACTGTGTGTGTAGCTTTGGGATATGGCCCATGTACATGACCTTGTACACTATCTGTGTGTCATTGTTGTTTCAGTGCTGAGAGGATGGAATCCAAGACATTGCCACATGGTGTTTAAGGGGTTTGGTGTTGAAACAGGACTCTGTCGTTTTTTCACGCCTGGGGCCCAGGGTCTACAATGTCAAATATCACCAGTATGATGTGTATTGAGAACAACACTTGTGGCTCTCTGATTCAGAAGGATGCACTGCAAGAAACCAGACTAAATCAGCTGCTGGATTATAACACTGAACTGGAATGCTATCGCTCATTTGCTAACTTTTACAAAACGAACGGGACGTTTCCACAGAGTGCCAAGTTCGCCCGCATCACCAGTCCAATATTCCCAAGCGCACAGATCAGCGTAACGCCATGGAACTGCGATAACACCATGCTTTGGGGGCGGAAATCTACATCTGTCCAGCCAAACAAAACCCGGAGCGAGTCTCAGCGACTTGGAAAAGGTGACGCACTGCAGATGATGAACGGGAACTTCATGTCCACATTAACGCCTGAGCACTGCAGACCGTTAGCAGGACAAGGTGTGAACAAGCTAAAGACTGGCACCACTGAAGCAGAGGTGATGAACTCGCCCTTCTCTGCTCTCCCCACACTAGGAGGCATCTCGTTACCACCTGGGGTAATTGTGATGACGACGCTGCACTCCCCGGCCTCCGCCTCTGCCGTTACAGACAGCGCCTTTCAGGTCGCCAGCCTGGCAGAATGCCAGCAGCACACTACTAACCCCAGTAACCACATTTCCTCTCCCACATCTGGAGGAAACTCTGCCAAGAAAAAGAGAAAGCGGTGTGGCGTGTGCACCCCCTGCAGGAGACTGATTAACTGTGGTGTCTGCAGCAGCTGCCGAAACCGCAAAACAGGTCATCAGATCTGCAAATTCCGCAAGTGTGAGGAGCTGAAGAAGAAACCGGGGTCGTTGCTTGAGGTGAGACTGACCATATAAGGCTTTTGTTTCATTTACTGTGTTTGATTCAAACATCTGCAGTGTGCAGTGTGTAGTGTACACTGGGAATACAATTTTAGGAATGAGATTGTAAAAATAGAAACCTGGACCAGATTTTGCTGCTGCTGCCTGTAAGTTCTTAAGTTTTCTCCTTACCAATGAAAGGCACAAGACCTTACGTTCCACGACAATATTTCCCAGCATCACATTTTCTCCAGTGATTTTCCTTCTTTCCATAGTATATCTTCATGGCATTACTTTCCCAGGTAACTCTACCCCTGATCTGACCATCCATGTAAGCAGAACAGCACTAACAGGATCAGTTTTAATGCTTCTGTGACCACTGTTCACTTGATTTATAAATGCATTACATTAGCATGGAGTTTCTGATTGGCCAGTGGTGACACAAACCCATCTTAGTGCCACAGTAAATCATCTGTCAGGTGGGACCAGATGACATAGTCTTCTTAGTTGTCTTAGAACACTGATCTTCAGGTGGTCAAAACCATTTTGCCAATAGGCACATCACACCTGCTAACTCTCTCTTTTGGATAAGCACTAACCCAGCTATCTGCTAACGACAATCTGACCCTTATCAAAGATTAGGTCTTTCTGATAAACATTTTTTCCACAACTAGCACATCAATTATGGCAACAGACGGATCCCTTAACATCAAATTGATTTCAGAGCTTCTCATGTGATGATTATCAATGCCATTTGTTTATTCTTATAAGAAATGTTATCTTCTATAAGAAAGGAATGTGGATAACGCTTGCAGAAGTTTTAAAAGCTGTGGGACTGTGGTAGCCTAGTGGTTAAGGTACTGGACTCTGGACCAGAGTTCAAATCCCACCTCTGCCACAGTTGGGTCCTTGAGCAAGACCCTTAACCCACAACTGCTTGGATTGTAAGACTGTATCAGTTCTAAATCGCTCTGGATAAGGGCGTCCGCTAAATGCTAGAATGCTAAATTTTATGGGATCGATTCACTTTCTAGAATGAAGACAATTCAAAATATAATTATAAATAAATAACATTTTCTATAGGCTCTGAATATGAAGAAAATACACTTGTAAATTTCCAGTTTCCAGTTTTACAGTGGAAACATAACAAGCTGAATATGTTTGTTTTGTGAGCTCTGAAAGATGAGACAGAAGTGCGGTAAATGATCTGAATGTAGAAAAATATACACATGCATAAATCTACAACTAAAATGATCAGTTTGTAATGCGTCACTGATACCACATTGGTGCTTGTGTAGTGCAGTCCTTGATTATCTCACTCATTACTTCATTTTATTTTATTTGTACTTTATTTTAGGTGGGGGCTTGTAGTCATAAACCCACCCACCCTTTTCATTGGCCTAAACTTCTTTTTTAGTGTATTACAATATGTGATTATTTGTTTTTGTTTTTGTAACACGTTGTAACTACATATCATGTTGTAATGTCACAAGCCACTGGAATAGACTCTTATAACTTTTACATTTAGTGAGAAACAGCTACATGCCATAGAAGCAAATGCTTATGCCAGCTGTAATCAAATGAATCAAAAAAATCAAGAGACCAAATAAGGTGAGAGGAGGGTAGCAGCCCCCACTAACGGGGCTCATGTGATGATGTTAGCATCCCAGAAGTTGAACATTTTCCAACAACTGCACAACTTCAAATACTTTACTGCACATATGCAAAGGTACAACAGCGTGGAGATGATTTTATTTCAAAACTCCACAAACACAACATAGAATATTTTGCAGATCATCAAAAGACACTTTTTTGATTCCATGGCGATTTTTATTTCCTTTTTAAATTTGTTCTTTTCTTCTTACTTTTTGCATTTTGCATTGTTGCAAGTATGATGTGAAAATGCATGCCTTTCTTAGTTATGCCAACTCACTGAGGCATATTGTGACACAAGAAACATCGTGGGTCAAATTGGCGCTCATCAGCGGTCTGATCCTGTTTTGTAATTAACTCCATTATATAAAAAACTTTTAACAGGCATGTGATTTGCTTCTGTCGTTTAATTAGTATTCGCTGCAATACCATTTAGTTGTATTATTTTGTAATGTTACATGTAGCAAAGACTAGCTTGGTCTGGCCGGTTCACTGGGTTGACTGTCTCAGTGGTAAATCAACAGCAGGAGTGCTGACATTATTACCCATACAGTCAGCTGTCATGATACAGGAAAATAGATTTTATACACTATGTTATATTTATTATTTTATTTTATAGAGGAGGTTATCAGGCGCATTTTTATCCATACAATGGATCATTGTAGGCACTTTTTATGCTGCACAGAGGTTAGCTTAGCAGTCTTTGACAGGTCAGTGGTTATGTCTTCTCATACTTAGCAGGATATGATGCACTGTGTTGTGACACTTTCCTTCTCCAAGCACTTAAAACTTATACAGTATGTCATTGTAGGCCTTCTGTTAAGTCGGACAAGAAAGGAACAGCCCTTATTGCCCTTGAAGATTCTTGGTCCGTGTTAAAGTCACTGAGGTCTTTATGCCTGCCCATCGTCCTGTGTACAACAGACAGACTTAGACTACAAGAAACAGCTGTTAACTTATTGTAGAATATTCCACTCAACTGGTTGTAGTGACATAATATACATTATTTGTTATTTAGTTTGTGAGTAGTCATAATATTTTGGCTCATTGTTTTATATTTATAGGCGAGCAACATCAGGCATCATAATGGGAACGAATATGTTTTGGCCATGGCCTCCAATGTTTCTGGAATAAGGTGCAGTAAGGAAAATGAACTGTTGCAGTGGCGCATGGGAATGCCTTCTTGACTAGTCAGTTTACAATGGCCAGACGAGTTTGAGAGGCTAGACAGAAAGGCTACAGTAACTCAGATGAGCGCTGTGCGCTTAGAGCACAACAGCATCTCAGTCTGAACAGTCTAAACCTTGAGGGATGGTCTGAAACAGTAAAGGACAAGGACAGACCACACTACTCTCAAGAAAGAACAGAACCGAAGCTGCAGTGGACATGGTCACACCAAATTTGGACATCTGTCGACTGGAAAATGTATCTTCTGCTCTTCAATTTCTGTGAATGTCTTTCTGAGGCAATGGGGTGTAGGGTATTATCCACCAATCTGTCTCCTCTGTCTGTAACAGTGCGTAAAAATGTGAGGTATGCTTTCTTGGCACAACTTGGGCCCGTTAATAAAAATCAATCCTTGCTTGAAGATCTGAATCCAGCAGAACATAATGGGGATGTGGCAGAAAATGACAGGCTTCCTGAAAAATATGTTGGAACTGCGTGATAAGGCTGTTCTGAGAGCACTGGGAAGCCCTTCCACGACTAGTATATGATCCTCTCCACAGTCATTGACACTTCTGGTAAAGAAGAAAAGAAATAATTGTAAGAAATTCACAGTTTGGTAAGTACATTTAACTGAAGAAAGAAATAAATACTGACTTGCGAATAAATAAATATTTGAGCAAAACTATGAGCAACAATTATTGACACTCCTACAATTAATACGTTGTACTTTTGCCAGCCACACTGCTCTAATATTATCTTATAAGGTTGGGGAATACAGAGCAAGGAAGGGATTTTAAGACCATTTCTATTTAAAGATCATCCCGTGTCTGCTCTTGTGCACGTCTGCACTCTCAACCCAGAGTTTTTTTTAGAGTTTAGGGTGGTCTGGACATTTGTTATTAGATGACTGTCCAGTAAAAGCCAATTTCTTGGCAGAGTCAGGCATTTAAAACGTCCAGTTATTTCATGAAGTCCATCATACCATGTACCCTATATGAGTTTCTCTGTACCTTTAAAGGATAAACAGTCCCTCAACATCACAGACTCTTCACGCATAAAGTATTTTTCAGAGTAGCCATTCTTCAGATGCACCTTTTCACAGTTATCATTTAATGTGACCATAGAACACAGTTCCTGTTTAAATTCCAGTAGCACTTAGACAACTCAATACATAGTAAGTACATCTGTGGTTGGATAACAGTATGAGCTTTTCCTGGGAAGCCTTCAGGTTAATATGTTGGCAGTTTTGAAAGCTCCAAGATGCCACTGTTTACTTTTTATTCTTTTAACATTTTCCTTAACTTTCCAGAAGTGATTGTTAAGCATTTGTTTTCTTCTCTTATCATTCTCCGCTGTGTTTGTCTAAAAAAAAAGTGGTACCTAATCCAGGCAGTTTTGTCACAATTCCAGTAGACTGGAATGTTTCTGTTATTGCCTTAATTGAGAATGGGGACGTTTTCCTTACCCAGACTTATAAAGGTCAGGACACTTTCCTATTATACTCTGGTCTCTTGGCAAAAGACATAATTGTTTTATCAGGGTGCCATATTTATGATAAAAAACAAGAGAGTCTACAGTATGTGAGAACATTCATAAAAAGGCAATAATTATAAAAAAATAGCTGCCTAAAATGGCCACATTAATTGTTAGGCCATTAACTGTAAAAGGGTTTTGGGGTAACCAGAACTCCAAATAGATAAGGCAATTCGGAAGTTGAAAAAAAAAAAACATTTTATTTCATTAGTCCACAAACCGGAACTTAATTGAACTTGAATTAAAATAACAGGATTCCTGATAACAAGCACTAGTAAGTATTGTGAAGGATATCCCACATTGTTCTTCAAATCTTATTTGATTCCATAAGCTCATTGAAGCTTGTTAGGCTACATGGCAACATAAAATCCATAAAGTACAAATTATTTTTAAATGAAAATCTGGCTGCCTCTGTAAAAAATACACTTAGGTGATGATTGGATCCTACACAAGAATGTATATCAATAAGAAATAGTTCATGACGACAAAATCATGAAGCTGAAGAAGAGAGTGTTGAATCCAGAACTGAAAACTGAACAGATGCGGTGTCATATGAACAGTCATGCAGATAGCTAACATTGGAACATGACACTGAGGTTCATTTACAGCTCTTGACATGATTATAACAAGCAATTTTAATATTATAAATTTAAGGGAATGAACGACAAGGGCGCAAGCTTAAACTTAAGAACAGTGACCTCGTGACTGTGTTGCATTAACAATTAAAAACTTTACTGTGTAGATTGTCTTTTATGGTATTGGGTCATGTCAGTGCCCTAGGCAAAGGTCTTTTTTAGTTCTGTGATAGCAGCCTTAATAGAGAAATGTACATTAAGATTTTAGAGCAACACTATTTCCTTCAAGATGCCATCTTTTCCAGGGACGTCCATGCATTTATCAACAAGATAACCCAAAACAAGAACTACAGAACTACAGAGCAAGTTAGGACTGAAAACATGTAAATCCCTTCCCATCTTGTTTTGAGGAACATTGTTTTTAAGCATTTCAATAATTTTCTCACACGTTTCTTGACCACTGGAGATCCTTTCCACACATTTGCTCACAACACAATGTGTTGCAGGCCTGAAATGCAGGGATGGATGTTTATTTAGGTTCATACTGTCCGCAATGACATAGCGCCAAAGAAGCACTGTTTTTTTATGTTTACACTTTCTATACCCTCTCAACTTTTTTACCGCTATGGGGTTGTATATCAGAAAGGGCTGACCTTTCTTCTTGAAGAACAAAATATTCAAACAATTTCCCTGACATCTCTGATGCTGAGATCAGGATTCGGTTTAGGTGTAGATCTAACATTTATTAAGTATAGTGCTTTTCTAAGTGAAAAATGTATACGTGTTGAGGGAGGTGGGGAAAGGGGTATGTCCTTTTCTGCAGAACAGAGGCTCATTTCTGTGCAAGTACTGCAGCATGATTGAGTGGAGTCTTATGACAGGATCCGTTTACGCTCTTGCTTCCTCTGTTATCTGATCTGCTCTGCACCAGTTCACAAAACCCCATCTAAACATTTCACAAGATATCGAAGCAGAAGCTTGTTCTGTCATTCCCACATCCTCCACACACAGATTCCCGAGTTCTTACGAGTCAAGTCCATTTTTGTTATCATTCATCTTAATATAATCTTTTTTTTAAAATGTGACATTATTAATCTTATTTTCTCTGGTGTATATAGCAGCTTTGAAATGATACACTGATATACTGATATACATTTTTTATAAATAACCTCTGCAATCCACACCTGCCAACAAACATTAACCATAAACCAACATTAGCTGGATGGCTTGACTTCTGTAGAAGTCCATTCCCAAAGTACATTCCAGCCAGGGTTCCATGGGTTGGAATTTGATGTAATGCTTATGAGCTGCTCCTTTTTCTCATGCCCTATCCAAGTATATATCTAATGTAGCTCTTATGTTCCTGCTTATGCCACTTTGAATGGTGAATTAATGAGTACTGTATATATGATATTTATTGTCTCTGACGTTACATGTCTGAGATGGAGCAATATGGTAATTCTTTCTGCTAGAGTGGACAGTGCATGAACACAGTGTTTAAGAAGTCCAAGAGCACTGCTGTGTCTGGTCTGGTCATATGAGCAAAACACACACTAACACACTACCTTCATATCAGTGTTAATGTACTGCTGAAAATGACCCATCCTAGGTAGAAATCCCAGATTGCTGATAAACTCGGCATGATGTTACGTAATGATTACAGACATGATCTGATTAGACACTTGGGTCTTGCCACAAGTGGGTATACATGTGCTTTCCCCAGTGCGCTATTTAAAGCCTTAGTGGCTTCTTTTGGTTAGTGTACCTCTTGGTAAGAGACCTTCTTGAGAAACATTCCCGTTCAAGCACTATCCAGCTGTCCAGAATCTTCTCATCTCAGCACTGATTGCAACACCTATGTTGAGCAAGTTCAGAACGGCCTAGATGAATCTAACTACTGGTTGCGAGTGTGAATGAGCATGAGTGATGATGTGTAGCTCAAAATATTACCAAATATTTTAAGAAATTCAAATAAAGTTTTAGTTTCTGGAATAATTTGGCATCATGCTTGCCAAATTATCTGGGGAAACATTTCTACTAATTCATTCTGTTATGGTACTATGGTAACTGACTATGTGAATTTGGAAAGGACATTTCTATAAATAATAATAAATGGTCTAGGCCCATAAGATGCTTACAGTTTTGAACCTTCTTAGCATTGTATGTCTGTTCATTAACGTAGATTTTTAAAAGAGTGCAGCATGGAGGCTTGGAGCACTGCCCCCAGCAAGAAGATCCTGGGTTCAAGTGGAGCAGCCTGGGTTCTCTCTGTGTGTAGTATGCATGTTCTCCCCGTGTCTGCGTGGGTTTACTCCGGGTACTCTGCTTTCCTTCCACAGTCAAAAGACATGCTTATTAGGTTCATTGATTACTCTAAATTACATATTATATATACATATACACATATAACATATATACATATGTTATATCTATACACAAGGTTATCCCCAAGATATATATATATATATATATATTTGTGGGTAACCTTGTGTATAGATATAACATTGTGTCGCTGAAATAGCCATGTTAAATGAATAAAATAAACAAAAGAAATTACCTTTTAAAAAACACCACTATATTTAACTTGAAACCACTATAAATCTTCCAAAACAGATGTTTTGCAATGTTACTTTCACTTCAAAACTAGAATATATGCTTGCAGATTTCCATACCTGACACAGCTTGTCTGATTTGTATGATTTGGAAGAGAAGCTTTCCACAACTGCGTGGTTCTGCTGTAATGAGATTGAAATGCTCAGATTAGGTAATGTGTCTAAACTGGATGACACATGGAAATAAAAAATAGCTGGCTTATTAAAGGTTAGATATTAAAAGCTGTTAGCCCGAGGAAGAAAGTTTCATATTTAGACTGCCAGTTTTGTGTTTTTGGTAGAATCAAGAAAAAACCCAAACCTTCATGCCTTGTAATTTAAAAGCCATTCTCTCATTCTTTCATTTCATACGTGCATAATCCAATTGAAGGTCAAGCAGAGCTTGCAGAAAACTAGCAGCCCAGGGGACAAGGTGGGAAACGACTCTAGAGAAAGAGCACTAATCCACAGAGCACACATACTTCCACACTCACCCACACTGAGACTTTAGACACACCATGTGACCTAACATGTCTTTGGAAACCAGGAAACCAGATAACCCTGAGAAAACCTAATTCAATATGGAAAGAGTGCAAACTCCACACAAAATGGAGATATGAGATGGAAAAAAAATCCACAGCTTTTAAAAAGAGGAAATTCAGGACCACTGTTAGCCTCATCAGGAGCGATCAAATAGAGATCGCTCCACAAATCGTTTACAAGGTCACACTAAAACCCAGGGTAGCTTCTAACCAACTAAATACCTCTCTCACACTGACTAATTTTAATGTTCATCAGTCCACCAGCAGGAAACGACTGACCAATAACGGTGTGCATGACAGGGTTTAAAGGAGAATGCCACTGCCACTCTTCAATAGTTTGTTGCTGCTCACCCGCACTTTGCTACATGACCACATGGACCAAACGGAATGCTATGGGAAAAAATGCTTTGCAGACAGCTTAGATCAAATGTCTGCATTCCAGCATAAGAACCTTATCACATTTGTGAAATATAGTGGGCTAGTTGTATCATTGTTCTGGGCTCTTTTGTTGAATCTGAACCAGCCCAGCTTGCCATCATTAATAGAAAAATAAATTCTAAATGATACCACTTAGATCTAAATGCAAAAAGAAAATGTCAGGACATCTGTTCACAAACTGAGTCTTCGGAGAATGTTAGTAGGGTTAGGTTAGGCAAGGCAAAACACACAAGTATTTCTACCACATAGAGAAAAAAAATCCCAATGTTAAGGAATGGGATAAAATTCCTCAATAAACCAATCAAATTAAATGAGTAATCAAATATTTAGTAAAACATGTTTAACAGAATCCAGTTTATTTACTTTTATCACTTTTCTGAAAAACTAACATCTGAAAGAGAGTTTGCTTTCTTTAAAGCACCACTATACTGTACATGCACGGACCCTTCACTCCAAAGTGGCCAATATTACTCACTACACTGGGGATGCATACTGACCAATGGTACTATTTAAGGATTCCTTCTATAACAGACATACTTATCCGGGAAGAATCCCAGCTGAGCCAAAATTAATATATCCTGAGCCTTTTCCACTAAGAGACTTTTACTTTATGTACTGCCTATGAATGACTAATTTTGTTCTTAAATAATTTGTACAGCATGCGGTTTTGCATTGATTTGATTTAAAAAAAAAATGCAAGGGCAACCCATGGAAAAGATTATTTCTTAAAGGAATCATATCTGGCTCTAAGATATCAATGTACTGCATTAATCCATGAACATTTCCATTCCATTAATTCATGATTCATACCATTACAGGCATCTAAATGACCTTACACAGTCACATAGACACTAACACAGTCCCATACCATGACTTTTGGATGTGCTCCTGATAACAGTCTGGATAGTTACTGTCTGTGATTGCATACAAGCCAAATTAAATATAAGTCACTCTGCTCATTTCTATTAAACTAATAAGGCATAATTGTAATAAATTATGCCGTTAATTTTTCTCTAGCACATAGGTCAATTATATTAAAACCTTCATCATTCAATCAGATATGCAATAAGAATGTTATATAACATCAGTCTTTACTTAAACAACAAGATACCAGATTTAATCTGGAATTAACAGAGTGACGTCACTCTGTGACTTGCGTTCTTTAGCTGCTCGGAGAAGGTTATAACCAGCTGTGTGATGTTCAAGTCCAACGGTGTATTTGATTCAAGTGTTCATACGAGTACCATAAAAGGAAATGGCATTGAACAATAAAGTATTTTAGTGTCTTTCGGAATACTTTTGTACTCGCCGACCACAGCTTAAGCACCAGCATTCACCTACAGCAGAGGTGAATAACAGCTGTCGGCTTCATGTCCCCTGTTTATTTTTGTGCCATAGCTCAAGCTGTCATGGGAAATCGTGCACTGGATGTACATAAAGAAAGTAGCAATTTGACTTCAGAATAAGTGAGAGAAGAACAGACTTTATCTGCCTTGAATCATTATGGGAAATGTAAGGTCTTTGGGCCACAAATGCATGAACACTTCATGTTGACTAGAAGCCATGGGGAGTATAAGAACTGCAGTCTCGTGCGCCTTTCAGAAATAAGAGACATTCAGAACTTCAGTTTCGCTGTGTCACATTGTGTCTGCTAACAGAAATACTATGACGAGTAGTAAAAATATAGGAGGTGGACATCATTTCTCTATGAATGGCAGATGGTGCAACCTGAGACACATAACTGTAAAAAAAAACTTCTCTAGTTTGCAATTGGAATGTGAAGCTCCTTTACATACCAAGGACATTTTCAGAGGCCATTGTTTTGGTCATGTATGCCCTGCCATCTGCTAGTGCTGTAACCACAACACAGTAGATTCTTTCTGAGGTCAATGAACCCTTTATAGAAAATCCAAATGAATTTAAAGTACTATCCAGAGATTTTAATAATGTATCTCTTTCATCCACTCTTACTAACTATACTGAACATTCGGAGTGTAACACCAGTCATTACAGGATATTGGGCTTTAAGCTCATCTTCGAGATGTTTCTATACTGTGATTGGCATCCACCTGTGGCAAATTCATTTGATTTTTCCATCATTTGGAAAGGCACACTCCTGGCTATATAAGCTCTCGCAGGTAACAATACTTATCAGTGTGTAAACCAAGCCATGAGGAAGAAAAAAACTGCCTGTAGAGCTCAAAGGCAGGATTGTGTGAAGGCCCAGAGAAGGCTGGAGAAGGCTCCAGAAATACTAAATCTAAAAGATTTAACCTTTTGGCCTTAATTCTAAGTGTCGTGTCTGGAAGAAATCCGGGGCTGCTTATCACCTGCCCAGTGCAATGTCTACAGTGAAGCCTAGTGGTTGCAGCATTTTGCTGTAGGGGTATTTTTCAGCAGCTGGTATACAGAGACTGATCAGGGCTGAAGGAAAGCTGAATGGAGCAACGTACAAAGTTATTCTTAATGAAAACCCAACCCAGAGCACTCAGAACCTCAGACTTCACAGGTGGTTCACTTTACAATAAGACAATGACTCTAACCACACAGCAAAGACAACAAAGGAGAGGCTTAGGGGCAATTTTGTGAATGTTCTCAAGTGGACCAGCCACAGCCCTGACTTGAACCTAATCAAACATCCCTGGGAATGTCTGAAAATAACTGTCCATCAGTCCCCGTCCAACCTGACAGAGCTGGAAAGGGTTTTCTGAGAAGAATGACGGAAAATCCCCTAATCGAGGTGTACAAACACGGTGGCATCATACTGAAAAAGACTGGAGGTTGTAATCACTGCTGTATGAAGTTTTTCATATTGTTCCACCTCAAGTAACAAAGAATAACATACACAAGCTTTGCACCAATCTCAGCGTGAACTGCACTGCAGTTGAAGCCTGTCCTAGTTTTTCACTCTAATCAGGTGCTGAATGTTTTCCCCCCGCAATTTGACTCTTAAATATAACCGTGGCAAGATTCGGGGGGGAAATAAGAAAATAATACAAGAAAAGGGGGATAGAAAGACAGAACGTGTCCAAATGGGCACATCAATCACTAGCTTACGTCTGATTAGGTGAAGCAGACCATCAATGTTGTGTAGTGTTTCTATCACGTCTGGCTGCAGAGCTGTATTAGTCATGGCTGCAGCGGCAAGAGCTAGAGTGCCTTAAGAAAAGGGAGAATCTTTGAGCTTGTTTTTCCTTCTATTCACTTTTTAAGGGGGAAATGCTTATATAGCGTTTATTATGATTTAGTACTACAGTTCACAGTTAAATATGGAAAACCAAGCACATTATGTTAGTAGAAGCATTTTAATTTAACGTGTAAGATGAAATATTTGAATGCAAGGCTATGGATTTACTCACTGGGGGCATGTGCATAAGCATTATCTAATGTGATTACCACTGTTGACCAGCTGTAATTTCTACCAAACACCTTAAACTGGTCTCTTGAACATAAGAATGAGTTTAGTACATGCAAACGGTCTCCAAATTATCTGCAGCACCTGTGTGTTGCTATCATGTCAATATGGACCAATAAATTAATGTTTAAAGCACTTTCAATCTATGTCGCAGAGAATTAAGGCAGTCCTGTAAGCAAAAGCGGTCAGAACCAGTACTAGTAAGGAGTACAGTACAGTACAGTACAGTGTAAGAGTCTAAGTTTGTATTTTTTTGGCTTCAGTTGTCGACAATACGTTATAAAAAAAGAGTTTCGAACAGTTGAAAGCACTCTGAAAAAGAGAAAAAGAGATACCCTGATAGAAATGAGGGATTGCTGTAAAACTTGAATTAAAACTAGAAATGTCTCCAGGAATTCCCTCCATATTCTTAAGACACAGCAAACCTTTTTGCAATGTTACTTGTGCTATGTGCCATATTGCAGGAACTGGACTACCTGTGCAATCTCTGTAAAGTCCAGACACTGCACCATGGTTCTAGAAGTAACCCTGACCCTAGCCAACTGCAAAGTAGTACAAATGTACCAGAAAAGACTAGGAGATTCAAAATGTTCACCTAATACCTAGAGTCACACACTGATGCTTACTGAGGATTCCTGTTAGTGGCAATGCCGTACAGCAGTTCTTTCACCAAGGTTCAAAAGAGCACAAGGCTGTACTGTCAACATGTCATGACAACAAGTGTGTAGTAATGCGGTTGAAGGGGGAATCGGGTAATCTTTTGCTCTTTCTGGCTACTGGTTATTATTTACTCCACTTGCCATTATTGCACTCAATAATTTTCTATTTTGGTTGTAGGTAACAAAAATCCTGGCAGTGGACAAAAATGTGCACTTTCTAAACACTATTCTTTGTAATAGTATGTGTGTGTGTGTGTGTGTGTGTGCTGCTAGTGTGAAAGCACTAGAACGTGCTACAAAACATTTCAGTCAGTTGATTGTTGCTGCATACAAAGCAAAGGGAACAGAAATAGCTACATTACAGCTCAGCCCACTCGGGTCATGCTTTAATGGACATTCACCCAGACGGTAGGTTAAACATCACCACTTCATATAATAGAAACATGTACTTAACACTAACATTTTGGAATTTAAACACTTAAACACTTTAAGTGTCACTTAGACACATTCGCACACATTAAGAACACACTATGAGCATTATTTTATAAAGCATGACATACACACATAAAACATAGCACAAACCCCAAAATAAATAGACTATTCCGGAATCAAGCACACCCCACTGAGGGGAGTCAACAGTGCTACAATACAAATACAAAACCAGAACCAGACCACTAAAGTTTCATCATTAAATTCTTGAAATTAACAATCAACAAACCCGAAATAATTGCCTAACTCCCATCTAAATCTTGACTTTTCTTGTCTTCTTTGATTCAAAGACACCATTTACATCATCATAACAAATCTGAAACTGATGTATCAGATACAAATCAAGAGCACTAAATGAACAGGAAAATGGATATCTTAAGAAAAATATAATTTACATAAATAACTCAGTTTAACAGTGATATGTGGGTGTGTGAACAAACAAACATCCATTTATTGTATAGATGCATTGTGTTATTATTATTTTTTTCATTACATACCAGGTCACCAATACAATTTTTCTGTGTTTCGGTGCCCTGTGCTGGCCCATCATGATAATGGCCTGGGCAGCTGCCCATGTCACCCATGCTGATTGCAGGGTCCACACATCCAAGTATGAACACGCAGACTGCTGGAAATGTAAGTGATGACACATACAACACACAAAAACTTTTTAAATAAATAGCCATGCAGGCAGTTAGATAAGGAAATGTAATGAACAGTATACATACTTAATGAGCGTCACTTATTGACGAAAAATAACTTACCATGATGGGGTTGTTGGAATCAAATTAAACTTTATATATACTGTACCGATATGTATCATTAAAATATAGTGAAAGGATAGGTTTATTTGGAAAAACTGTACAATTCTGAATATCCCAGCAGCCTAGCCTATTCTAGCCTGAACAGAAGATGAAATAAGGCAATGCATTGGATATGAACAGGCATAGCACAGTAGCCACAGTTACCAATGTTGACAACCCAGTTGGTCCCATAAATGCTTGAAATCGGTGAAAAATATGGCGACCGGACAGGTAAAGTAATTGTTGCAATCTGAAAGAGCATTATAATGCTGAATAATGCCATTGGAAGCCCTGCCATAAGAGACAAAAAGTGGGCGAAGAATGTCCTGCATGTATCGCAAAGTTATTAGTGTGCCTTGTATTACTACAAAGAGTGACCGACTGTCAAATGTGATGGATTCCCAGCTCATCGCACCAGCAGTTGGGGCAGTCTGTCCCTTCACAGCAAAGGCAGGGTTGAAGCACAGACTCAACGACTCTGTACTCAAACCCAACCACTGTCAGATGCCAAACAGCACCTGGATTTCTTGTTAAAGACAATATGGTCATGATACCACTGCCAATGGAGGCGAAGGTGCCCAGCTGACAGTGGCACGACATGTATTAGGCACCTGGAAATGGTCTGGGTGTGTAGTGAAGGTGCCATTTGTGTCTGGATGACGAACCACAGACTGTGGGAGCTGCTTATGCTTGTAGGTGGATCAAACAGTCCTCTCTAGTGGTGGTCTGTCTGGGCTGGCCCAGAGCCTGTTCACTGCATGTGAACACCCTCATGGAAACAATACTTCCAGGACCTTCTAACATCCAGGTCAGATGGACGTAGATGGCAGGCGGTTCATCAAATGACCATCTTGCATCTCTCAGTCTAATAATTCTGCCCCTCTCAAAATCGTTTTTGAGTACATCGTAGAGATGTCTAGCAGTCATCCCTCACCAAACTAGCTACAGTACCCAAAAGTAGTGTCTGAGAGCATTTTTATAGGGCAGCAGGAGAAGCGTTTTTATGCCCTCTTGTGGCAGAGCCAGTGTCTAATCAGAACACACCTGTATTCATTTACATACCTGCCTGAGACATAACTGCATTGTATCTGGGTGCCTTATCTTTATGTATTTACTTTTATTATGTAAATATGTTTTATATTTACAGTAAATACATTGCCACCAGAAATGTGTGGTCGATCAAAAGAAAAACATCAAGAAACATCAACTAAGTATGTTGTTTGTCCCCCCTTTGCTGCTATAACAGTCTGCACTCTTCTGTGAAGGCTTCCCACCAAACTCACAAACCTGAATCTGAGCTTGTAGGCACCACAGCCACTTGCTATCCAAATCACTTGCTCACTGTCATAAATGTCTGTAAAACAGCTGAAGTAGACAATAAAAGATAAAAGACATTTTAGCCCAGCCTAAACTCTCTATATCTCTCCTGTCTCTGTGTAACTGATAGGGTTATCTAATTCTGCCTTAAATTTGGGGATACTGAGTTAAATTTATTTTGCAGCATTAAATGCTAGAAGAAACTTGATCATGTAATGAATGCACTGTGGTTCATGTTAGTTTCGAGGCCCTATGTGAAGCTGGTTTAGTATAGCTGGTTCCTTCTGTTACAGCAAAATGAGGTGGAGCCTTGGGGGTCTCGAACCAATGTGCAGTGTTTCACACAAGAGACCAGATCTGAAAACAGAGTTCAAACAGTGTGGATAATTTACAACATGGTGTAGTGTGCAGGTGCTTTTGTAAGTCTGGGGCAGTGAGCAGTGAGTAACGGAATTCGAGTCAGAGGCATCGGGGTGACGTACACTGTGGTAATCCGGGTCAGGGTGGGAAGTACAGTCATGCCCTGACTGATAGTCTGGTATTTTGAACTCAAAGGAACAGCAGCAAACTTATTAAGCAAATTAAGCATCACAAAAAGGGGCTAACAATCATGACTAAATGATGCCACCAAAGCTGCCACAAAAAATAAACATTTAAAAAAAACAAAAACAACAACACTAGCACACATTGGAATAAGGGGTGAGAGAAGCCCTTTACAGGGCCCACTCCCAACAGATAATTTCTGCTCTTTCTGTCAGGACGTGACTATTGAGTCACAAAAATGAGGTGCAAGAACTATGACCAAAATCAGTGGCGTCTCTGTGGTGACTTAAAGGTTGATACCCTCGTGCTTTTTTCCAGGCTGGATGCACAAAGGTATTGCTGTTTGTAATTGGGACAGTCGAGCAAGAGAAGAACACCACATGAAATGGGACTGGCCACTCAGACACGCACTGCAGCCAGGAACAAATACTATTCTTCATCCAAGACTTGGTCCTCAGATTAGTGTGATTCTGCAAGATGAGGAGTTTCACCGTTGGCTGCATGGCAAAGAAAAGGCTGCATGGGCAACATTCCAGTTATTTGTAACACATTTCCTTTGAAATACCAGGGCAGACAACTATGAATAATTGGTGGAAAATCCTCTCCAGGCATAAAAAAAAAAACTTGTTTTTATTGCGCTCATTTCATTTCAGCTCATTTTGTGCCTAGGCATGTGAATTGATTGATTAAAGTACAACCCCGATTCCAATGGACTTGGACCATTGTGTAAAACATAAATAAAAACAGAATACTGTGATTTGCAAATCCATTAAGAAATTAAACATTTTATTTCTGAATAGGAATATTTTTGACATTTGATAGATCGGTGTAATTAGTCACCTGGTAAATCTATCTTTCATTGTGTTGCAATGATACATTCAGAGAGATCCCTAAAGAGAGACCATATAAAAGAACATTTCTGTGTTATGCACTTCAGATCATTGCTAGGTTTGGCAGATACAGCAGTGCATGTAGCTTTAAACAAATTCTTATCGCGTATCCCAAGTTCCATTGGCAGCACACTCTCATTCATAGTTAATGGCTTGGCCTGAAGTGTTCAGCGTTGTTGTATATATACTGGACGCAGCCTTCTGCTTCAATACCTCAACCCACATAGGTATTCCCTACACATAGATGCTGCACGTTTTGGAGTCAGGAGTCTGTACTGGCTCAGGCTGTGTGTATTAATAGTGCTGTGGTTCACTTATGTTAGTAATGTAATGTCGTATATGCATTTCCAGTGCATTGTACTGTGTATATGTTTTAACATACATAAAAACTCTGTGTGTGTGTGTGTGTGTGCTTCATTCATTTATTCATGGCCTTATCTGCTTATCCTAGCCAGGGTCAGAAGAGAACCGGTGCCTAGCCAGAGACTCAGGTGGCACAAGGCAGGGACAACCCTAGACAGGGTGCCAATCCATCACATTGCACACACTCATACACTCATACTCACACACCATGGGGCACTATGAAAACACCAGTCAACCTAACGCACATGTCTTTTTGTTGGAGGAAGGAAGACCCATGCAGGAGATCATAAAGGCAGAGCCAATGGTCAGGATCAACCTGAAGCTCTGCGAGCTGTAAGGTGGCAGCACTAAACGTATGTGTAAATGTCTATATATTATATTAAATTATAATATCATCATTTTCATGTATGACACCTATGAAATAAGTATTGGCTAAACTCCCATTTTTCAACTCCCCAAACCAGTGGCTCGTTGGCCATCTAACGTAGTCAGTATGGGAGTGTGAGCACGGGCCCTTATGCACCCTGCATTGACACAGCAGTGCCCATCCAGCTCAATATTGAACCGCTGTCTTAAACAGCAGAGTGTTTCGGTGACAGCCCAAAGCATGTCATTGAAAGCACAATGAGTCATTGAAGGTGCAAGGAGCAAGAATCAGCAAGCCTAGACCCAAAGGTTTCTCCCAACAGCCCAATTCTGTGAGGCCCACTGTGAGACATAAGCCTTATCTAGAGACGTAAGACTCCACCTCCACTGCTTCCAACGTCACTTGCCCCGCTAGCTGTACAGAGTCAGCACATGCAGAAATACCTTCAGCGCCAACTGTTGTGCATACAAGTTGATCGGAACTGGAAAAAGCAATTGTAAAGCTTGAACAAGGTTGTGAAACATAAAACTTTTGACCACAGGTGCCCATACTATTGCATTATGTTTTAAAAACTAAAGAGGTATTCAGTCCATGTTTGATGACAGCAAGTGACTTAATTACACAGACACTCAAGGGAAGTTCATTCCACCACCTGGGTGTCAGAACAGAAGAACTGTGGTGCCTCTCTTCCTTTTCTTTTGACAAAAGTCCTTGAGGTACAATGTAGGAACTAATAATTGCTGTCACCTATGCGTGGGATGGTACGTTTTTAGCTTTTTAGGAAGCTTAAAACTAACTCAGACAGATACTGGTAGCCAGGTGAAGGAACCCTGAAGTGATGTGACTACGCAGAGCTCAGAACAGAATAGCACAAGTTGGGTTTCTTAAGTCTAGATCAGCTAGATGGATCTAAATTGCATGACGGCTGGCAATAGTTAAGTCTTAAGATCTTCAAAGACTGAATAAGCACCAGCACAGCTTTCCAGGAGAGAAATATTTTCAAATTAAGGAAACGTTTTAGCACACTTACTTAGGTCAATATGAGTAATATAGTGGAAAATAAACAAATACATCCAAAATGAATCAAAAACTAAATAGTTGTATGGGTGTTATTAATGGCCCACATAAAGGGGTGCATGTTTTTGCTGTTGTCAGGTTTTATTTAAGCCTCTGTTAGACACAGAACCCATAACGCTTTCAGTACGGGTTTATTACCCAGCTGTATACCATTTTTATTAACGCTCCTTTACAAACAACCCAAAGACAATCCATTCTAAAGTGGGTGACATACAGCAAATCTCTGCTAAGTGGATTTGGTTGTACTTACATTTCTAACAATTAAGTTCGAGGCAGAAAACTGATACAGCAGTTGGTCTCACAACATTCAAACCCCAACTCTGGTTACTGTTTGGTTTAGTTCAGCATGTTCTTCCATACCTGCATACGTTTTTTATTAACCCCATTAAATCAGTCAGTAGTTTGATTGAATGGTAAGAGTGGTCGACCCTATCCAGCCTTGTGGGTAATATTTCTGGGGCAGGCCCCTGGTCCGCAGAGAGTGTAATAATGAACGTGTTAAATGTGTTTATGAGCTGCATCTTCTCTATTCATATCATATTTTTCAAAGTAATTCATGGCCAATCAATGACGAATAGCTTACTCATTTGCTCTTTAGGTGTCTTCATCATAGTAACATTTGAACTCAGCCACTTTGACAGGTATCAGCATTTACATTATATTGCCAAAGGTATTTGCTCACCCATCCAAATGATCTGAATCGGGTGTTCCAATCACTTCCATGGACACAGATGTATACAATTAAGCACCTAGGCATGCAGTGCAATGCAAATCGACGGTTTCAGTCCATGTAAAAAACCACCCAACCACTGGACTCTAGAGCGACCAATCGCGCTTCTCCATCTGGCTATCTGATGGAAGAGTCTGGCTTTGGCAGTTGCCAGGAGAACGGTACTTGTGTGACTGCATTGTGCCAAGTGTAAAGTTTGGTGGAGGGCGGATTATGGTTTTGGGTTGTTCTTCAGGAGCTGGGCTTGGACCCTTAATTCCAGTGAAAGGAACTCTGAATGCTTCAGCATACCAAGACATTTTGGACAATTCCATTACTTCCAACTTTGTGGGAACAGTTTGGAGCTGCCCCCTTCCTCTTCCAAAATGACTGAGCACCAGGGGACAAAGCAAGGTCCATAAAGACATGGATGGCAAAGTCTGGTGGGACAGCTTTGGGATAAATTAAAGCAGGGACTGAGAGCCAGACCTTCTTGTCCAACATCAGTATGTGAAATCATACATTCACTTGAGGAAGAATGGTCAAAAATCCGTATAAACACACTCCTAAACCTCATGAACAGCCTTCCCAGAAGAGTTGAAGCTGTTCTACCTGCAAATGGTGGACCAACGTCATAATGAACGCTATAGATTAGGAATGGGATGTCACTTAA
>JAYJMA010095613.1:0-22326 GCA_036873895.1 Parotocinclus cabessadecuia
CTTTGTATTATATTATTTCTTAATAATAATAAAACGGGTGACTGAATTAATTTTCTACACTCACTTTGACACTCACTCAAAACTATACGTATACATTTACAAACATGAATGCTCTATGGAGATGGAATAATTTATGTGTGGTTTACAAAACAAGTATGTTGCACAACCATTAATGTCCCTGAGTACTATTACACATTGTGTTGTTGTATTTAAGAAAGTATTACTACTATTTTAGTAGTAACATTATACTCATACCTAAAAAAAAACAACCGCCGGCGCAAATGTATTTAGCGCTCGCTTCTTTTTTACTCGGTTCTCCTGGGGCTCGGTTCATTTGGCACATGGAGTAAAAACAGAGCGCAACAGCGCCTCTTAGCGTTCCAGTGTCGTTGGATTTAGAGCCCTGATTAAGGAAATCACCCGCTGGCCTCTTTCTCAAGGAGAACGTTTGACGTTTAAGGAGACATGAAAAATTGACTATGTCAGAGCATAAACATGTCTTCCAAGGTGTATTTTCATCAAAACTGAAACCCCAAAATTGGCTAATGAAATATGTTGACTTACGCTGACTTGCGAAGTGCATGGATGACACGCAGGAGAAAATAGGAAGATTCAGATATAGGGCTAATTTGTTATTACTAATATTAAAATATTGGTTCTTTATTTAGCTGGATGGCATAATCATGCAAATCTCATTTGCCAGCCGTGTAATGTGGATATCAAAACATATTGTGAAAAAGTCAACCTAGTATTAATTTGACCTTTAATAAAAACACTTTCATAGAATAAACAAGAGTCTAACTTTCAATTAATTGAAAAATTTTGGTTTAAAGTCTTACACTCACTAATACTTGTCTAGTGGGTAATAATTTGAACATTACACCTTTATCGCCAGCTTATAACTGCTAAACAGCTCTATATTTATACCCCAATCTTGTGTTAAAATGCAATTCTTTGGCTTTGTATCTGTATTTTGAGGACTGCTGTTACTCTGGATGTTCCATATATTGCTGAATGTCTAATCGGTATTATGGAGAGCTTCTTGCAGAGGACTGATCAAATAAACATCTGCTTTACCTTCAAGCATGTATGTGCTTTACCTTTCTGCTGTGGCTCCGTACAGCAGCTGAGCGTGTCATCCATATTCATGTGATATTTTCTAGGAGGTACTTTGTGTTTACCAAAAATAGCAGAGAGTGGGGAGGAATTGAACAAAGTGCAATGCTGAATTTATTAGAGCAGTGTGGAAAAGTGATAGCAAACAAATGGCTCTACCCACTCATCAGTTAGAAATGTATACACTGCTAAATTCAATTCAAAGTAGAAAATCAAAATATGCAAAGCAGTTTATTCAATAATGTTGCCTGTCTAACATTGGATTGGCACTCGATCATTTTTATTATTAATGTAAAACTAGACTATAGTATTTTGTTTTAAATAAGATATCTGTTTTCTCACTGGAGTCCAATTGTACTTAAACGCTTGCAATAAACATCTAGACAATTGGAAATAAAATTACCAGAATATGTACTTGAATGATATATTTGACTGAAGAGCCATGTCTGTGAAAAAAACTGTCTGTCATAAATTCCTATACATAGCGTTCCCACTTCCTAGTTCTATATATATATATATCCACACAGATAAAACCCAGACCAAATCCAGTACAGTCCTTAGCGTGTTGATGATTCGGGTTTCCACTGACCATTGGTATGGCTCAAAGAATTACACAGTGTTTATCAGTAAATATTTTTAACTTAAAACTTTCATTTGAGAGCTGATGTGTGATTTAAGTGTTCCCTTATTTTTTGAGCAGTGTATACCTTGAGCATTCAGGGGAACCTGCACACTGCACACAAAAATGAAAAAGAGATTTTGTGTGGAGTATGTATTCCAAAAGCTTAAAGAGCTGATGCATCAGAATTATGAGGAATTGATGCTAAGGTTCAGGAAAGAGGTAATTCATTTACAGATTACATCACACCCACTAAATGTTATGCCAAATATTTGACATGGGAAGCAAAATCCAAATAGAACACAGACACATGTGTAAGCATGCGCTGGATTTGATGGGAACCCATCATTGGTCACTGTTGCACTACCAGAGGATGATCAAACACTGCAAATCATATGCACAAGTGACACTTGAACCAGCTGGAATGCTAGCATGCAACACTGCTGTGCAAAATGCAATTAAAGAAGGTTATTTTTAGTCAGTATTTGGCAGATTATGCTAATTATAAAAGTACTTCACATTAAACCAAAGTAACTTTTGATATGGATGAGAAATGAGGGCTCAGCAGATAACCTAACTTCTAAAACAACACAATAACAAATGAAAAAATTGTATACATACATACAGAGGAGAATACTTTATGGAATCTAATTGTGGGTAATAGTTTTACTTCTTGGCTAAATGTTTGGTTCAGTTTATATGTACTTAATTAAGAATTAATTTTAAATTAACTTTGATTCTATAGATACTGATTAGTTGTTAAGACATTGTTAGAAATTAGTAGTTAGAGCTTGATATATAAACAGGTTGGTTTGGTAGAACCAAAACTTTGACTTCTTAAGTGGTCCAGGGAGACTCTGGACTAGATTGTCTGCTTGATGTAAACCCCTTCAACCAGTTCAATAACTCTTAATTGTGTGACAAGTGAACATGTAAATGAGTGACAAAATAAAAAAACAACGTTATTAAATATCTCAAACTTACACACCAGTTGTACATCAATTTACAGCTGTAAAGAAAACCATGTTTGCAGTTGAATGTAAAACAATATGCACGTGCAAAGAGTTAACAGCATGTGAGATGCACATGTAAGCCCTGCAATAAATAGGCATCGACTCTCCCGCGACCCTGACAAGGAACAAGTGATTAAGTCTGAATATGAATGTGATTATGAATAAATAAATGAATAACTGTATTAACACATCTTTTGTGCACTGTAAGCACCACTAAAAGCCATCCCTTACCTCATCTTGAACAATTAATATATAAAAGGAGAAGCATCCACATCAACACCTGGTTTAGACAGGATCACACAGATGCATGTCAGTACCTTTATTCTGCTACTTACATTATCTTTGATGTGTTCCTAGATATGTGTAATTTTATCTGAAAGGTGCTATACTGCCTCACATTCCTATGGGGATATTTTTATTGAAACTTTCTGCAGGAGGTAGGGAGGTGCACACCTTCTGCTTAAGAAGGAAAGGTGAGTCTGAATCTGTTGTAGTTTCATGACCCTGGACAGGGTCGAGTGATAGTTGGTACCAAGCTGGTGGCACAGGGTAGTTAGAACTCAAGACCCGGCGCCAGTCTATTCTAGAGCACACGTACTCTCACATTCATACACATTAACACACTAGGGCCAGTTTAGCTTAATCAGTTAATCTTAAGCATGCCATTGGTCTGAAGATGGAAACGAGGGTAGCCAAAGCAAACTAACATTGATACAGGAATTATATTCAGTCTTCAGATATCTTTCCATATCCTTTCTGATATTCAGAAAGGACCCAGACGATTCCACATAGGGTCAAACCCTGTACCATCTTGCTGTGAGGCAATGGTTAGTTTAGCTATTCTCTCATAGCCTACAGGGTTTTCACACCCATTCATTTTTAGGGCAGTCATCAAAGCAGACCAGAGATAATACGATCCCTACATACCAAGTATCTTGCCATTTCACCAGTCCCATCAGTGCAGTCTGTTGTGGAATTGCTGTGGTCTGTTGTGTGTGGTTTTTGGGGCGATGGGAGGTGGGAGGTGTAGTCTCGGTCCAGCTCATGGACAGCTGGGTTGTGTATATAGCTTAACTCTCTAAAAACCGCACAATTCTAGATGCCTGTTGTCTTTGGCATCTCGTTACATATTCACCCTAAATATCTGAAATTACTAATGCCACAACATTAATTAAACAAACATTCATAATATATGCAGCACTAGCAGTTCAGTATATAGCTAAACCCAGGAGTAGATAACAACACAAGTGCAACAATGAATGTAAACTGTGCAGCATATAAATACAATTTTATCATTTATATTAACAAGAAATGGCTCTTCAAGACACAAACTGTCTAAGAATGAAAAGGAAATGAATTGCCTCCTACCTGCTGTCACACATGGTGAATATAATATAACACACTAGATGGCGCTTCAACGCAACAAATACATAACGCATGCTATGACAACGCCTTTGCTAATAGTATCAATAGTAACATATTCGCATATACATATTTGCAAATATAATTTCTATATAATATAGACTAAATAAATAATGTTTTTAGCGTTTCCTTAATGTTATAGTATGACCAAAAACTACAACTACAATTCCAATTAAGTTGGGATTTTATGTAAAACATAAATAAGAACATAATATAATTATTTGCAAATCCTTTTTAGCTTAAATTTAATTGAATAGACTGCAAAAACAAGATATTTAATATTCAAATAGATAAACTTGAACATTAAAGAGTTGGAAGAGGAGCATGTTTACCACTGTGTTACATCACATTCCCTTTTAAAAACACTCAATAAGTGTTTGGGGACTGAGGACACTAATCGTTGAAGCTTTGTAGGTGAAATTCTTTCCCATTTTTGCTTGATGTACAACTTTAGTTGATCAAGAGTCCGGAGTCTCCGTTGTCGTATTTTGTGCTTCATAATGCGCCAAACTTTTTCAATAGGAGAAAGGTCTGGACTGCAGGTCGGCCAGTCTTGTACCCGCAGTCTTTTACTACTACTTTTTGGCCCGGAGGACACAACATCCATGATTTCTAAAAACAATTTGAAATGTGGACTCGTCAGACCACAGGACACTTTTCCACTTTGCATCAGTCTATCTCAGTTGTGCTCAGGCCCAGAGAATCCGACTGCTGGAGAAGTTTCTGGAGATTGTTAATTGGCTTTAGCTTTGCATGGTAGAGTTTTAACTTGTACTTGTAGATGGAGTGACTAACAACGGTTTTCTGAAATGTTCCTGAGCCCATGTGGTAATATCCTTTGCAGAACGATGTTGGGTTTTAATACAGTGCCACCTGAGGGATCGAAGGTCACATGCATTCAGATTCTATGGGTCTTTTGATGGAAAATCCCAGAAAAAAATGTGCTCTGAGATTTCATAATGAAACTTGTTAATTGCTTGAGAGTTTTAATGTGAACTTTCAAAGTTTGACCATAAAATTTACAGTTCTAATATGAATTTTTGATGGTAATTTGACCGCTTCATGGTTCTACAGTCAATATTCACAGTACATTTTTTCATTGGCAAACAAATATCATTCACACTATTTGGCTTGCATTCAGCTGGGTCCCTAATGTTAATGTAGATATATTTTGTTCAAAATATGTAATAAACTAGGTCAGTGCATACAGTAATGTTTGTTCACTCTGCAACTGACCCGTTGTTTTTTCAACATTTAACTGGCAGCTCAAGCTATGTAGCAGCTCAAGCTATGTGTATTTTGAACTTGTTAGACTTTCTTGGTTGTAGTTGACTAACTGTTGTTTAAATACATATTTTCCCACAACATTAAGCTTGCTTTGTGTGGAATCTCTAGGTCATGTAGGTTTATTTTGCATTATTATATCCTTGTGAACCTATATATTGTGATGCTGCTTTAGCAGATATACATATATGCTGCTAACAAATATCTTTATTTTATTGTACTTTAATATACTTTAAGTAATTATTCAATTAACATCTAGGCCACCCAAAGATGATGGGTCTCTTTTTGAGCCTTGGTTCTCCAAAGGTTTCTTCTTTCTTCCTACTTTCAGGGAGTTTTTCCTTTCCACTGTCACTCTAGGCTGGCTCGATTTGGGATTTGCCTTTTAAGATAATATAAGATTGTAAAGCTGCTTTGAGACAATGCTCCGTTGTAAAATGTGCTATATAAATACATTTGAATTGAATTGAATTGAACATGCAGACGCCAGACAGTTGGAGCCTAGGATCGAAATCAAACAACCATATATATATATTGCCGGAGCTTATAATGGTTACTCTAAAGGGGCTGATCTCTTATACAAACCAGGGATTTTTATTAACTAATTTTAATGTATGATAATCACTTTTAAATATTTTGTCTTTGACGTTGAGGGTTATACTCTTTTTTTCAACCTTTAGCTTCTCTTCTCCATCAGCTCTAGTTACATCCACACAATTATGCCTGTATATTGTATTATATTGTATTGTATGCAATTATCAATTAATTTGTTGTCAGTAACATCTTTATCCAGATCTTAATTGCAGTGGGGTTGTCTATCAAAGACAGATGAAGCAATAGCAGTAGCAATAGCAATAGAGTCTGGACAAAAAACATGTGGAAACCATACTTCCATAGAGACAGTAACTGCTTTGATGATCAAAACCATGGTGTTAGGGTTGAGTCACCTATGCTACCTAGTGTTGCCCTGGATATAATTGTTTAAGTAATATCACAGGTTGTTATCATTACCTTTATGTAAGACTCTATGACTAATCAGTAGTTTTATGACATCATTACAACACAGTTTAACGTTTCATTACACAAAATACACAATCCATTTGTAGAACACAAAAGGTTAATGACGGGACTTGATGATAATGATAATGTATGTAATGTTGTGTAATGATGTTTTCATATTTTAAAATCTTTAGTAATTTAATTAAAGTTTAATCAGGTTTCATCCTGATCACTGACCCCTGACATGAACTTAATCTTCAATTTAAATAAATGTAGTACTTAAATGTTTAACAAAGTGCCCATATATTAATGAATCTTTATTTAGTATATTATTACATTTCTCACTGTAGTATTACGCTATTCCTTCATTAATCGCAGTAAACGCAGTATACAACTGGCTTTGAAGTCTTACAAACCAAATAGATATTTATTCACAAAAAAAGTAATGCATCTCTGTATTCACTGGACAGGGCAGGGCACTTTTTTATCCTGCCCATTCATATAATGATGATAGCATGACCTCTCAAAATCAGGAAAGTTACATACCTCTTAAACTTGAATAAGTAGGTGCCAGACAAGGAGTTTACAGTCAATTTAGATTTATATATATAACACTTTCTGTAATTGAGCAATATAATAAGATGTGTAATGCAAAGCAACTTTACCAGGAAATTCAACTTATAGCAGCTCCCAGGAGTGATATAAGAAGAATACTGTTATTACTGGCCATCAAAATAAAGCAATCATATGTGAACATACAGTACTTGTGTCCCATGCTCTATAATAGCACCATCACCACCACTGAGTGAAACTGTCTTTATGGTCTTATATAGCCAATGTGCCAGAGCTTGAGTATTGTAAATCAGTGGCATGCAGTGCAAGTACAGATACGCTTAAAAAAGAAGCTTTCAAAATGTTGGGTGTTGCCTCCATAAACAGCTTTTAGCAGGTTGTTTATGCAGGTTTAGCAGGTTGTTTATGTTTGTGAGTATGACTTTCCGCTACTTCACAGAATCAAGCTGTAAATGGCATTAGTAAGTGTTTGTGATTGTCCTACTGGAAGTAGTATTCCTTTGTTTGTTCCCCACTACCTGGATATTTTCTGTCAAGTGTCATTATATAAACTGGTTCACATTCACTTGACTGTCTCAGTTCATCCTGTTGTTTTTTTGTTTCTCAGACTCTTCTGTCTGACCCAAACTGATGAAGTCCATATTGGTGGTTAAAATTATCGATGTTTCTTCCATCTGCACACAGGATCTTTGGAGCTCAAGTGTCCAGAGTCCAGAGCCAGAGCCAGAGTGACCATTTGGTCACCTCTCTACCAAGACCCTGCTTCCCTGATTACTTAGTTTTATGGGGCGGCCAGCTCTGGGAAGATTCCTGGTTGTTTCAAATGTCTTTTGTTTAAGACTGTGCACTTAAAAACTTTGAGTTTTGCTTTCAGATTTCTAAATTTAAGATTTTTCCAGATCTGTACCTCCACATAATCCTGTCTCTGAGCTCTACATACAGTGCGCAAGGAACTCGAGCCAGGGCGCGTCACAAGAAGATCGCACAGCCGACTGAAGTGAGACTAGGCAGGAACCGAGGACGGGAACGGGGAAACCTGGATCTATCTCTAAGAAAGCTACGCTACCTCAGAGGTTTCCCTCGTACGCGTCCCTCGGCACTTCAAGCCAGGACGTTACCAACTAACCTTAAACGGTCATAGTAACTCACATCACGAACGGAGGACCGAGCAAATGGTTAGCATGTGTGCAAGGTGTGCGTGAGGATGTGCGCGGATGTGCACATCTGCACGCACTTAAGTACGGAAACAGCATGTGTCACGCCGCAAAATTAGACACCAATTATAAACCTCCTGTAACGGCAATCGGCAAGGGCGGCAGAACTCTCCGGGGCAAAAGGTATGGGACCCAAACAGAAATGACTTAATATTTTAAAGGAATGGCTATGTAATCCACAGTGTAGGTGTGCAAAGATACTAGAGACATATTCATATTGGTGTCTATATTGCTGATGTCTAAGTGTTAAATTAGGGTATTGATCACATTTCCAACTCAATTATTTTTATTTTTTAAGTCAATTTTCACTTTCCTTTTTCCTTTTTTATGTTTGAATACTGTACGATAAAATGTGTACCTAAAGCTAGACATATATTTAAAACTATGAAACTATCCATGTTACCATGTAACCTCTGTGTGTGTTTATAGTTGCTTTGCCTTAAAATACCATGACTTAAGTTTTGCCATAAACTTATACTTCATATTGCTTTGCCTTCATAAACTGTGACTAAAAGAAAAGACAAGTCTGCATTAGGCTGTTCTGAATTGCAAATACTGTAGTCCTCTGTACTTTTCCACAACATTAAAGCATATGTGGGTTCAGATATTGAGGTTCAGGCTTCAAAGCTAGCTGAACAAAGCTTTTAATGAAATTAGAAATTAGAAATTCCACATCAGAGAGCTGCAGGGTAGATAGGGGGTGCATGCAATGTTCTCAACTGACATGAAAATGTAAATGAATATTCAATATAATGTGGTATCTTCCGTTTGATTGACTATTACAATTTAAATACACACAAATGAAAAGTAATAGCATAAAGGCAGTGGTGTACAGAAGATTCTCACAGCCATTCACTCATTATTGATTCTGCATGCCTCTACTGCCTCTTTTTAAGCAGGTATTAATTACATAATGTCAAATTTAAAATAACGACCAACATCTGCTGACTCTTACTTACTGAAAGACAATAAGTCATAACATGCTCATAGAGCAGAAACAATGTCAGTAAAAACAAAGGTTAATACTGTGGTCTTATGCATTCATCCTTTTTTATATCGTCTATTGCCCTTCTAAATGTTTTTACTGCTCATACATGTTGCTTCATTAGACAGTATATTGGATGTAATAGACAAAAGGATTATATATAAAAGAATTATAAGGATTAAATGGCACAGCTCAGGCAGGTGAAATTTCCAACGCCATGCTCTATGCATGTGTTATGTTTTGCATTTACAGCATTTAGCAGGTGCCCTTATCCAGAGCGACGTACAGCTCATAAAGTCTTACAGTTCAACCAATGGTGGGTTAAGGGTCATGCTTAAGGACCCAACTGTGACAGAGGTGGGATTTGAACCTTAACCGCTAAGCTACCGCAGACCCAGTTGTGCATTTCAAGGGAGGGAACAGAATGCAGCTCACTGAATGAAAATGAGTGAAATAACAAATATGTTTAAAAATCACATGGCAAGGATTGTTCACAAGTCCTGAAAGTCAAGATTCAAAGTGTGCCAAGAAAATATCGCCAACACCCTTACATCTCCAGCATCAGCTTTAACCGTTGATACACCCTACCATCCCAAATGTCACAACATAAATTGACTCATACCAGGCATCATCCAGTTTTGGTGGGCCTGTGTGAATTGTGGCCTCAGTTGCCTGTGTTTAGTTCACGAAAGTGCCACCTTCCAGTATAGTCTTCTTCTTCTGTACCCATATGCTTTAAGGTTTGAGGTTGCATCCCTTGATTGTAATGAGTGGTTATTTGAGTTACTGTTGACACTTTCAAAGATAATTAAATCATCTTTCTTTACCATCATGATGCTTAGTTTGAACTTACTTTGAACAAGGTTGCTTGACCATGTCTTTCATGGCCACATGCATTAAGTTGGTGCCATGTGATTGGCAGATTTGATATCTATGATAATAACAGGAGTACCTAATAAAGTGGCCAGTCAGTGTACTGGTGTTTATTGTACTTACTGTTTACTGCTTTAGTACTTGGAGAATGAAAGAAAATATATGGACTACCATTTGCTTAAAGGAAAACAAAGGTAAGGAACCAGTCTAAAAAAAACAATTCCCACCCAAAGACAATCTAATTTATTTTGTATTTCAAAGTTTTCAAATATGCACTGGTATTTATCCAACTATTTAAACTCTAAAATGATGTTTTAATACATGTTTAATAATATATTTATTTCATTGAGTACAGCCTAAACAATTATAAACTTGATTAAGTACAGTAAACTGTGATAATATTCTCGAAACAAAATGTATGTATGAAAACCGGGTTAATTTTTCAAACGGCTAGACTGTACGTCACTTCTGTAACCTCGTTTACACTGTGACATTTACAGTAGCTGACTGGAGAGCCAGTCACTGTGTTCATGTTATGAAAGCTTCACTGCAGAGCAGACATTCATTCATTATTCACTCCCACTGGGTCACTTTTTTGATAAGCAACAGGATTTTATTTTCACCCTATTCACTGACTGTTTCAACTCATGTTGCTTTTTATAGGTCTAGTGATTCATTAAACATGTGTTTAATGATGTTACACTAATGTGTGCTCTTGTTTGCATGGCACATCTACTCAGGATCCAAGTTTCATTAGTAATTTCATTAGTAATAAATGGTTAATTAGGGAACCACTGTTACTTAAGGGATGGGGGAGGGGAGTAACACTGTGAAAGTGACAGCTTCCAGGTAACACTAACAAATGACAGTGCATGTATAGCAGAAGGTATGTATTATGTAGTGGATTAGGTAAATGTAGAACCATATTGTAATTTGATATCTGGTCACTTTTGAATTGGAATTGAATGATTTCACTGAGCCAGTTTGTGACTTATAAAAGCCAAGCCAATCTAATAAGTTTCGAGACTTCATACAGACCACAAAAGAATGACTGGGTTGTCAGACCTCAGATTGCACATTTCTTACTTATATCAATGTATGTGCAGAAATACCGAAAAAGTGAGTTTTACATATGTTATCTTAAAATAACGTATAAAAATATTAAAATAACAAGTTCTATAATATATAACAAGATATTAACCCATTAACAACCATGATCCCCATTTGGGGATCGGGTGCTTTAACTCACCTACTGATGGGATGGGATGTAGGCGGACAGAAATAAAGTAAAAAATGTTCAGAAAAATATTTGGCAGTTAATGGGTTAAGATGATACAAAGAACCAGATGGTGTCTTTATATATATATATATCCACAGCATAACAGGTTACAGAGAAGTAAATAAAAACGCTTTTGGTTTTAATGTTTGGTTACATAACAGATCATTAGATTTTCCTCTGCTAGGGAGCTTGAATAGGCATAATGGTATCTGAACCTTCCCATTCTGATTTGAACCCTAACAGCAGGATCTCATTTTCACATACACAAACTACACAAGTAGCTACAATACCAAATATTTAAATTGTTTTTCATTAGAAAAGACCATTCAACATTTATAAAAGTTTCCCTAATAGGATATTTATAGCTGCTTTAAGAGGAATTGGGTGTGGAAAAACCTAGTATAAATTTGGTAGAAGAGGCAAAAATTTGACTTAAATTAGGTAAAGCATTACCCCCTTCCCCCAAGCAGTGGTTGTGCAAACATTCAGCATGTTATGCAACCATTTGGCTGAAGCTACTCTCTCCCATCTTTTTCAAGTCAGTGATTGACTCTTTATCTTTATTTCAATAAGCAGCCTGGCTAATCCCGAACGGTGCCCGCTCTGTCTCATACTGATCTCCATCACATTGGCTGCAGTAAATGAATAGCCATTTCAGACACATGAGATGTTGCTCCCTCCCTCAGATTGGCCATCAGTGAAAGCCCAGGCAGAAGGATGAGAGACATGTGTGTGTGTGCTCATGTGTGTTTTGTCTATCTCTGTACATGTGATTAGCACCTTCACCCACGCACAGGCCCTTTCTATGCCACAAACTTCAAATATGGGCTTTGGAAAATTTACACTTAAAATTAAATGATTTTTTTATTGTTGTTTGTTGCTGTATTGTTAATGACATCTGTCAGCTTACATAGATGTAAAGTGTAGGTGATCTTGGTAATCTGATGATTTATTTTTGCAGTTACCACTATTTTAAAGTATGTATGGCTGTTTTCCCAAAATCTCTATTCAAATAATCATATGCCCACTGAACGATCACTTTATTAGGAACATCAAGGAGGCTACATCAACTCATTCATGCAGTGATTTGGTCAACAAATCATGTGGCAGCAGTGACATATATAAAATCATCCAAATACAGGCCAGCAGCATCAGAATGGGGTAAAATGTGATCTCAGTGATAGTTGCCGTCAGCCAGGCTGAATTGACTGTGTCTATATCTGCTGTTTTACTGCAATCAGTCTAGAGTTTAATCAGGTTGGTGCAGTAACTAACATAATGTGAAGGTCTTGTTGATGATGGTACAGCAGAAAAGCATCTCACAATTCAAAGCACATTGAGTCTTGAGGTTGTTGACAGCCAAGTACAGAAAGCTGGTATTGCAGTTGCATCAGCACCAGCGTATTCTGCAACAAATATGATAGGATCAATATATGATTGAACTGGCTTGTGCCAACCACCCAGGCTGGTAGAATGAGGCTTTGTCAATAGACTTTGAGTAAGTTTCAGTAGTGAGATGAAAACATGGAATAATTTTATTTTTATTATTAAAAATGTAACTCATAATACAGCTATATGCTATGTGCTCGGTTGTGCTCCTACAACAGCTGGACAAGCAAGGACGTTCCAAAGCACCTTAGTCCTTTTAAATAATTATGCCCTGAATATTGAATTGTGTTTAAATAGGTATTTGATGGTGGGAGTGTAATTGAAATTAATTAGGTAGAACTGTCATTATGCCATCATAAGGTGTTCTAATGTCTGCTAGTATAGTCAGTGACGTAGTCTTATTTAAATGCGGAAATATATTAGAATGAAATACAATATATTTGTAATGAAAGCTTTTCAGTATCAAAGGTAGTGAGTCAGCTTCTCCTCTCTCCATTCTCTCTCCATCCTGAGCTACAAACAGATTGAAGTGCTCTCATAACAGTGACGTCTTAGTTCTATACAACCTGGGACAAATGATGTGGAACTAGTATGGAACTAATTCCTCTCCTTTTAGACAATAATGAACTATGAGTCAGAATACCATAGGATCTACTAAGCTTATATTTTAAATAGATGTGGCCTTTGCATTGCTATTTACTCTGCTGTGCCATCGCTTAATGCTGAAATAAAAAATGGAAGCTTTTCCATATGGTGTCAGAATCAAACTATGACTAGTGGAAAAACTAACAATTTACTTTGGCATAAGGCAGCACCATATGTAAAACAATACTAATTAATAACTTGTTATTGCCTTTTAAGCAGGGAGCTGTACTCGGTATACTGAAAGAATGAATACTATTGTGAACAGTCCAAACCTTGTGAGTGAAAGGGAACTTTAACACACTTTAATAGAGAGAAACAACACTGTTGTAAGCAACTATTCACATTTGCAAGTTTATTTCTAGCTCCAACGAGAATCCTTCCAGCCATGACTGAGATAGAGAGCTTTATTTTTGTAGTAGGTGTAGCTTTTTTCATCTTAGTGCTTCCTGTGAAATAAAGTGGTTCAGTTTCATGTCAGAGATTGGGAAGTACTCATTACTTTTCAAAGCACATAGACTCCACCAGTTATCATCATCATCACCATCATCATCATCATCATCATTATCATCATCAGTGTGCATGAGAAATGTTTCAAGAATTAGATAAGCTACTTCACACAAGGGACCATGATGCTTAATAAATGCAGGTCCTCATTGTTAGCACATGTGCATGCATGTGACCTGTGGCACCACTGAGTTCCTAGAGAGGGAGCTATTGCAGTGAAATATATATCAAGAAATAAAAAGGCCCTTATTTCTCAGGGGCATTAACCCTCAATTTGTAAATGATGGAGTCTTTGAGCTTGTTATGAAGGTTCCACTCAAGCTTTCAACAACAAATGATTGGTAGGAAAACTAGCAAGAACAAAGAAAATGTGCTCCACAACCATGTGCTGTATTTTGCTCCTTATTTCTCATTGGTGCTGTAAATATACAGGATGGCAAGCCAAAAAAAAAATAATCCAATGAAGTTGGGACATTGTGTAAAAAAGAAAAACAGAATCTGATGATTGGCAAATCATTTTAAATCCATATTCAACTGAATACACTTCAAAGACAAGATATTTAATGTTCAAATGTTTAAACTATTTTGCAAATATTCACTCACTGGATCTGATGCCTGCAACATGTTCCACATAGTTTATTCATTTGAACATTAAATATATTTTATTTGTGGTGTATTCAGCTAAATACAGGTTAAAAAGTATTTGCAAATCATCGTAGTCTGTTTTTATATATGTTTTACACAACGTCATTGGATTTGAGGTTGTACATATTTATATGCCATTCTGCTGAATGTGTGTCATTTGCTTGTTGTAACCCTTAAGTTTTTCAAAACTTAATCTATTCACTTTTATTCAATTGGACTTAAAACTTGGAATAGAGATTACAGAAAAGCATTTCCAAAGTGACTTTCCAGGAAAAGGAAAACTGCTTTTTTTGCAGCTGTCCTACATATACCATAACAATTATACCTTGTTCACTACTGGAAACTGTATAAGGCATTGTTCAATAAAAAAAAATACTAGTGGAGCTTGCTACCTAAAACTCATACACAGTCATTCAACTTCTCCATTGTTTCTGTGATATTGAGACCTTGTTGCTATGCAAGATGAGCTTGCAAGAGTGTTAAAAGAGTGGAAACAGAAACAGAACTGGTCCACTTCTATGCTCATTTAATATTACTAATAATGTAGATCTACAATCTACAGTTCTTAAGCTGCAGACATCTGTATTATCCAAATTAATTCATGACAGAACAGAAGATCCAGCCAGCACTACTGTTTGCAGTGTGTGTAATGACTCTTACAGAATACTGTATTACATAATTCCCTTGACTATTATTAACCACACCATTTGCAGACACCTGTTTCACTCACAGGCGCTGGAGGATGAACGCACATACCCTGATCCCTTTGGCAAACAGTGATTCAGGACTCACAGTAAAAGGCTTCTAGAAAAGAGGCAAATCTAAGAGTTACGTAAACATTTCAATGATCTGTTCTAAAACCTAGATATTGACACAGAAATTTAAATATACCTAGATTGATTTTGAACCAACATTCTTGGTAGCCAGTATTCAATTTGAGGTGTACAATATTCAAAGTGCAGGTCTTGTTCTGCGTCAGCACATTCTTACTGTGTGGAGTATGTGCATGTAGGTGTGTGTTGATTATGGTTATCCTATAACCCAGGACAGGCTGCAGCTTTCTTCAGACTGATCCAGTACATCCAAGTCTCATAACCAGTCAGCATCCTCTAGCCACCTCATATATGTTAACTCTTTTTGCTGTACATGTAATATTCTGCTTATACTACAGTAAGTAGTAAGTATACTAAGTGTATATATACACTTAAACAACATAATATAATTCCAAATGCTCCCTTTATTTTTTGAGCAGTTTACATATATAGCTGCAAGACAGATTCATTTAGCAGGCACTCTTATCCTGAGCAACTTACAATACAAGCAACTGTGGGTTACGGGCCTTGCTCAGGGACCCAACTGTTGCAGAGGTGGGGTTTGAACCCTGGACCTTATGGTCCAAAGGGCCTTGCTAGTCCAGTACCCTAACCACCATATAAATAGACAAAATCAGTCCCAGAATGGATTATAATGAAGTCAAGTCAAGTCAAGGAATTGCATTCCCTCCTTCATATGCTTTACAGTGGTTTGGTCCACTTTCATCACCTGAACCAACGCATGTTTTATGCTCTACTGTTACTGTTACAATTGATCATTGATTATTGATATAGGTATAATTGATAAATGCAATACTATTTGTGGCAGAATTGTCAATAGCTTGCTCTTAAAGACAGCTACAATTTCAAAATAAAATTTGGTTTGATTTGGTTATTCACTGAAGTATTACTTTTTATTTTATAACTGTACTGTACTATAACTGTAGCTCAGAACATCTCTAAAGATATTGTAACAGACTCTGATGTTAGACCAGTAATGCACATTTGATGATTGAATATGTAATAACTACAATGCAAATGCACGCTGAAGCCCTCTTCGTGATGGTTCTTAATTAAGATTTTGAGTGTTGAAATCATTCCATATGAATTGTACTTAGGGAAAGTACTCCCATTTATAGTGGTTGACTTTACTTGTTGAACATAACATAACGTGTAGACTGTAAATAAATTTAATATAACAGCTATTTTGGTAGCACTTTTGGTAGCACATCTCCCTCTCTATGCTCTTGAGAGATTTTACTGCCACTAATGTATTGTCCCCCAACACTACAATGAAATGTATGCCCTAGCAATAGAGGGCATGATTGTTTTGCTTTCACCAGTTGTACAGGGTAAGTCATAAACATGTCAAAGGAACTCTGTGTTCCAGACTAAGCAAATATACTCATAATGTTGTTGTATCACAATACAAAATATGCCATTTATAGTTAATTGTATATACTCAACTCTACAAGTATGGGAACAGTGAGGCCAATCATTTTATTTTTGCTGTAAACCTTAAACATTTGAGTTTGACAATAAAATTCATTAAAAAAATTACATGAATTTGAGACAAAAGGTCAACATTACAGCTTTCATTTCCAGGTATTTACATCTGGATCTAATACACAATTCAGATAGCATATTTTGTCGGATTCCACCCATTTTTCCTGTGAGCAAAAGTATTGCGACAGATAAACTTAATAGATTAGACTGAATAAGACTTTATATTTCGTTGCAAATTCTTTGCTTGCCAGGACTGCATTAAGCCTGTAACCCTTTGATGTCACTAAACTTTTGCATTCATCTTTTGTGATGTTTTTCCAGTCTTTCACCACAGCCACTTTCAGTTGGTGTTTGTTTTTGGGGGTTACTCTCTTTAGTCTCCTCTTTAGAACCTTTCACCTCTTGCCCTTGATGAACTCCTTTGTACTTTTGGCCGTGTCTTTAGGGTAGTTATCGTGCTGCATAAAGGATATCGTAATCAGTTTGGTTGCATCTTTCTTTAATTTGACAGACTAAACACTGGTAGACTTTTGAGTTCATTTTTTTTCTGCCATCATGTGTGACACCATCAATTAAGATTAAAGAGCCCGTCCCAGAAGAAGCCATGCAAGCCCACGCCATGACATTGTGTTTCACAGATGAACTTATATTTGGGATCATGAGCAGATCCTTTCTTTCTTCAAACTTTAGCCTTCCCTTCACATTGGTAAAGTTAAAACTTTGTATCACCAGTCCATAAATCTTCGTCCCAGAATTTCTGTGGCTTGTCTGTTTCTGGGCTAAAATACCAGCCTGGTCGTCCTATTTCTCTTTCTCTAATTAGTGGTTTGCATCTTCTGGTGAAGCCTCTGTATTTTTGTTCACAAAGTCTTCTGTGAACATTAGATTGTGATGCTTTCACTCATTAACAGTTGTTTTAGGTCTTTCTTCATAGCACGCACAATGTTTCTGTCATCAACTGTTGTTGTTTTTAGATTGTTTTTTATATTAGACACCTGACTCTCACCCACCATGCAAACCAGAATAAATCACATTAAAATGTTATTCATTTATTGGATATCACTAAAGGAAACACCAAATGATTCTCATGTGTAAGGTCAAGTTAGGAGGCTAAAGGTATTTGGCTTGTCATTCAGCAAAACAACAAAGCTACCTACTAGAACAGCTTTGTGTGCCAGCTTGGCTCTATGTTCTATTTGGCATTTTGTAAGGCGTATTGATTTGCATGAATGAAATCAATCCACTTTTGTTGAAGAACAGGATGTATGAATAAGCTATGAGAAAATAAGCTCCACTTTCCAAGCCCCATTTCAATCTGTTGAGTAATACCTTCCTGGCTTGTTTGTCACATAAGATGTTAATTATGAATATGTTGCATATGCATTGTGAAAAGAGAAACAGTTTGTAGTGTTTGTAAATTAATATACAACGAGGCACAGGATTGAAAATATTTTGTTGTAATTTGGTACAATATTTCTACTGGGTGGCATGATAATAAAGTAACGGGCTATGTAAAACAACATGGATATGAACTTTATTTCTCATAACTTTATATAATCTGGATACATACAAGCCTTTCTTTAAAATAAAAAAACAGCATTTTGTGATAGAGCAGTTGGTATGAGTTGCCAACATTTAATCTATGTCTCCAGTGTTCTTCTAGTGTACTTTACTTTGATGGGCAGTTTGCATGAGTGACCCTGGTCAGATCTTGCTCGTGTGCTCTGCAGGGACAATGACGCAGGCTCTCGTTTTCACAAATTACATCCAGAGACTGAGGCTAATTCTCAATGCAGCACTGGACAAGCTCAATTAAGTTTAAATGTATTGTAAACACTAGCCTTGGCTCAAACACCACGAGAATGAATTGATATTAAATTACCCTGATGTCTTGTTTTGCCATGGTGACTAAAACAACCGATGAGATTTCAACGTCATCACCTGTTTTCTAGGACATCCAGATTTCCTACAAGAGCAGAATCCATACAGAAATATCATCACTGTAGTTGCAACCAAGATAGATATTCTCCAATTAACAACTAGATATAGACAAAAAATGGTATTATGTGCAATTACAGTAACAAATAACTTTCTATTCTATTTCCATTTTTACAATTACTTTTTATTTGATACTAATTAGTGTATTGTTTTGGAATCCTGGAACCATTAACAGGTTGACCGATAACATATAGTTTGGTTAATCACCAATCAAGAATTTATTGGACCAGCTAGGACTCCAGCTTTAGCAGCATACAAGCATACAGGATCTACAGCCCCTGCTGCAACATATGTGGACAAATGTGTTGCAGAATACGATAAAGAACCTGTATGCCTCCAATTCTCAACTGTATCTGATCTTTTATCCAGGCTGGAGGTGGCCCAACAGGGTACTAGAGCTTCCTTTCATTTTTCTTTAATAAACGTTTCCTTTTGCTCTAATATTGTAATCACTTACATATATTATCATTATATTCATTCATAGAAAGTTTCTTGCAACAATTTTTGATGCATTTTTCTCAGTGAATGTATATCAAAATATTACACACTCATAATAATAGCAAATTATGTAATAAGCATTGGAATGTGGGGCAGTGAAGTTGATCCACACCAAACTCACCAAACTATGGACCTTGCTTTGTGCACTGGATCACAATCATGCTAGGTCTTCCTCGAACTGTTCCCACAAACTTGGAATCAAATATATGTTTTAAATGTCTTGGTGTGCTAAAGTTTTAAGATTTGTCTTTATTGAAGCTAAGGCTCCTAGGTCACCCCTGGAAAACAACCCCATAGCATATTAGCCATTATTTCCAGTTGGTACCATGCAGTCAGACAGGCATTGCTCTCCTGGCATTCACCAGACCTATCTCTGACAGAAAAACCGCATGATTCGGCACACCGTTGTTTGCTGAAGTTAATGCCAGGGTAGGTTTGGAACTCTGCACTTATTAAGTATACAGACTGTTGGCAACTTTGAGATGTGTTTCAATACTTTTATCCAAAATAGTGTAGCTTGGATTGGTCATGCATAGATGTGAGATGACTTTCAGAATTAAGCTCTATGTTTACATCATTATCTTCTTTACATTTGGTAAATCATCAAACATGGCATAATATACCCCAAAATAACCATTTTAATGTTAGCATTTACCCACTGCTGGTTTTCCACATCCCTATGGTTCCTCTAATCTAAACTATTGTAAATGTAGAGATCCTCTTTAAAAGTAGTGTGAAGTTTTCACAGTTAATTAGCAATCCCTCTTAACAATGTTCTGCTAGCGGTAACATGATTGTACAGTGATGGTCCCTCACCACTCCTGAGACAAAATTTCAAGTCCTTCAGGCCCAGTTCTTTTAATACCTGTAACTATCCCTGGTTCCACTGGACCACAAATGAAAATGCAAACACTTTGATTCTAAAGACTGGCCGATGTCATTTTGACACTAAATATAATAAACAAGTGTATAGATAAATAATTTGTAATATAATGCTAACACTAATCATAAGACTACTACTACTAATGCAATTATTAATAATAACAAAAAAATGTGCATAGGAAATGCAGAAATTGCTTCATACAGTATCTGCTAAAATGATAACATGCCATCCTGCACTGATCTGAATCTGAAATCAAAGTTTTGACTATAACAAAGACATTTTTCAGGATTTCCAGGCATTGACATAATAATCAGGTTCAGTCCAGTGCAACCTACAAAATACGTGATATCTGATTGAATTCTGACAAAGGATGTGGTCCATGGTTTTTCAGCAAGCCTGACAAAACAAATGTGTGTTAAAGAATGTTTGCGATAATGTGATGATGAATTGTGGAACAAGGGAGATTAAGACATAGGCAGAACATTTTGAGTCAGTTGTTTGAAACACAGAGGAAATGTGTCTCTGCAGGAAAGTTGTAAGAATACCACAAAAAAATGGGTGGTACGGAAATGATTTCATTAGTGCTCTACATTTTATCCTTATTGTGTGAACAGTTTTTTGGATTGTTAATTTGGATTGCGCTTATGCAGATGCCATGCCAATAATAGGATAAATGCCAACCAACAACATCTCTAAATTGTCTTTCAACCATAATGTTGACCTTTAAAAATGCAAATACATTAAAATCCATTTGTATCCCAGCTGTATAAAATGCAATTTTAATAACCACTCCTCACAAGCATAGCTGAGAGTCCAAGATACTCAATGTTTAATAACTTGTCCCTGTTCATGTCACATAAAGTATATGTAAGCATCTAGTAATAGGTTATTCAACAGCGTTACTGCTAACGCAATAAGCTATTCAGATCATATTTGACAACATTAAGGTTGCTGTGAAACTGTGGTATAGTGTCATAACACAGACACATTAGTCACAACACTCACATCTGAACAAAGGCCTGTTCTGTTCCATAGAGAAACATACTCACTACTACTGTGTTCTGTTTGGCAAACACATGCGACTTCCTTTTACAATCCTGATAAGACTGTTCCTGTTACGTTGGTGTTGTTCCATCCTATTTTTGATTCAAAACGATTCTCCTGTTACTTTTCCTGAAATCCTTGCACTTTTAGCACCACAGGAAATAGTGTCATATATAACTTAAAGTTTAAATTGTTGTAACATTATTTCTAAAAGACACTGAGAAAAGTACATTTTAATCTATTTTTTATTTTCAATAGAAAATGATTGCTTTGCTTATTATAGGATGTCTTGTATCATGTGTAGTATTAGCATGTATGACTGAGCTCCTCTGGCTAAATTTGACCTAGGTCAAGTTAAGCATTTTCAGCTGAGCCAGCTGTTGATGCATAAACAAATATATATTTTCACATTCTAAATTGTATATACACACACTAACCACTTATTTAGGTTCACCTGTTCAACACGCAAGGTGTACCCATTAAAGTGGCTGGTGAGTGTATTGCAAAAATAAATAATTATAAATAGTTCTGTAAGTATAAAGCCAAATAATTAAACTGGGTGGAAAGAATTTGTACCTATAATTAAAGACCATTTGGATCAGAGTTACAGTCAAAAATAAATGTTCAGTTGCTCATATAATATCCTGTCTTTCACTAACTTATATGCTGTATGATATATATGTATATGATATATGCTGTGTATCCTATTGTGTGTATCCTGTGTGAACACAACTGTTTTTTGTTTTGTAGTAAGGTAGCCAAGGTCATTGGATAGGTTTTTTAGTCAAGACAGAGATGAACGCATAATATACTGACATGCCATGGATAGAAAGTACAGAAGTGTATTGTTTATTTTTCAGTCATTTTATTAGTACTATGTTGCAGTACAATATTGTACTATATTGTTTTTTTTTTTATTCAGGGCCCTCCATTAGTACTGGACTATTTAGAGAGAGAGAGAGAGAGAGAGAGAGAGAGAGAGAGAGAGAGAGAGAGAGAGAGAGAGAGAGAGAGAGAGAAAAAGA
>JAYJMA010095631.1:0-22322 GCA_036873895.1 Parotocinclus cabessadecuia
ACACACACACACACACACACACACACACACACACACACACACACACACACACACACACACACACACACACAAACACTCATGAGGTCTTGCTTCAAGAGGGCGTAAATTTTTTTCCCTACTGCCACTCAGAAGCTACTTCTGGACAGTGTACCTCTTGGTGAGAGATAGCTGATTGCTAGACATGCCTCCACGACACACTCAAAGACATTTTGGATACTGACAGACTTTGAGATGGGGTGCATCATTGGCCTGAGAGAATCAGTGTGGTTGTTTGCCAACTGCCAACCATGAGGATCATTCTGATCTAGCTGTTACGAGGAGTTCTACATGCAGGCACACACACACAGCCCAGACTGATTAACTATCATGCTTTAGAGGCCCATGTATTTTGATGCTTTAGGCAATGTTATTATAATTTATAGTTCATTGTTCATGCATACATCCCCACAGAAAATGCCATTTTTTTTATCTTCACACCCCCAAACTCTAGGATCGGTCAACATTATTTTCAAACACAATCGAATCTTACTATTTTATAAACCTTGGTTAAAGCCCTGGTTTGGACAGGTATGCACTGGTATCCATTGCTTATTTTGTTACAGGTTATGTTAGTCATATGTCTTAAATATTAAATTGGGTTTTGCATTCTTGTAGTAGAATTAGTAGGACTACTGGTAGAACGATTGTATTCATTGTTCTGCTAACAGAATCTTAATAATTGTACTTCCAGGGATACATGGACAGGATTTACATGTAGATATACATATAAGATCATTATTATTATTATTTAGAATGTATTAATAAACATATTGCCTAAAGTTTGGATGATGTATGAAGAAGAGTGTCATTTTAAATAAAGCATATTTAACTGTTGCTTTGTTGCAAATTAAAAATGACAGTGAATATGTGTGATGGTTTTAATAAGCACGGTTTTATAAGTTTTGTTTATGGGTTTATTGAATACCTTTCTAACTCTGTAGCAATAAAATATAATCTCACATCAAGTTAGGATCAATTTTTAAGATTCTTCGTAAATAACCACACCACAGTTACCAGAGATGCCATGTTTCATAAAAAAGTGATTCAGTATTTTTATTCACAATGCTGCTCAGTGTTGTAGTGTGAATAAATTCATAGTGAATGGTGGCTCGGTGGGTAGCACCGCTGCCTCATGGTAAGAATGTCCTGGGTCCTTTCTGTGTGGGGTGTGTTGTCACCGTTGGTTTACTCTGGTTTTATCCCACAGTCGAAACTATTACTACTAACTGATTACTCTAAATTGGCATCAACTTGAGTTTTATATATATATACATATATATATATACACTGATATACAGTGTATATGAATGAGTTGATGTAACCTATTGTGTGTCACTGAAATGACCACTGATTCTTATAGTAACATCTCATTTAAATTCACATTGAACTTGCAGAAGTGTAATCCTGCAGTATACATAGCATAGTTATATTTCTGCTGTTGTTTAGTATGCAGTCTACGAGTAACTGGTGTTCATCTAATTCTGGATTTGGTAACCTCCAGCCATTCAGTAAGTTGGTGTTAAAACAGAGTGTTTAAGCTATGATAGCAGTTATTTTTGTTTACTTTAAATTCTGTTTATCAACTACCATTTATTGTATTAGATTACATTACAGCCATTTGTGAGATGTTTATTAACATTTCTGTTACAGAGGGAAGGCTTCAACAGTCTCCAACCCCTTCTCAGTTTGACTGTGGGGCAGGTGTGTGTGTTGATATGAAAAAAGTGTGTGATTTTACTCCAGACTGCCCCAACGGTGAAGATGAGGCCAGTTGTCGTAAGTATTGTTTGTTATGGTACAGCAGGAACTGATTTATACACAGATAAGCCAAACTATTATAACCACCTTTTAAGAATGATGTTTAGGTAAGTGGCACATGCTAAATGAACATCCACATAAATACACAAACTCAGTTTCTCAGCAGAACACTGAGCTGTGCATCAAACTGCCCCACAAAGGTTTGTTTTTGTTCTAGTGGGAAACCCTGGGTCTTATCTAGGGTTTGACTGTTGCCTTACACATTTGTAAATATGCTTGCATTTACAGCTACACAGTGCAATTTTGAGGGAGACTCATGTGGTTGGCATGAGTTCGCACCAGGAGATGGTTTTGAGTGGGTCAGAAGTTCATCTCAAGAAGCCTCCTCTGAGCAACATCCTCCAATAGACCATTCAACCAACACAAGCATGGGTGCGTGTACAAAGAGGAAGTAAGAGTATATGCATATGGGACTGTGTTAACCCCGGTTCAAAAGATTCAGTGGTAGGGAAGCCTGTCTCAGCCCTCACCACATCAGCTAGCTCTGGTGCAGTAGTGTGATCCTTAATAACAGAAAGGGATGTGAAAATTGCACATTTGGGAAGGAATTGGGTAATGGATCAAAGTACGCTGCAGTCAGTTCTACTAGTCTATGTTTACCACTGGTTTTAATGTTAATCATAATACAGGGGCATGAAATCATTAGTCTTCTGTCTTTAAGAAGGTCATCAAATTGAAATGGTTAAATTGAAAAACATTCAAATCTAGAATTCTCAGTTGGGGCCAAATTTAGACCAAAACTATTCCACTATTAAAAATGCTTCTATACTGCTCACAACAATTAGGGGATGCTTCAAAAAGAAATCTTCCATGATTAAATATCCCTTATTTTTGTGAGTAGTGTATTTAGCATTTTCATTAACTGAATACAATGTTTTTCATTACAAAAGAAATAATCAGCATAACAATTGTATTAATTAGTTTTTTATTGGTACAGTACTGTGCTGACCTGCTGACACAGTTTGGTCCTTAAGCAAGGCCCTTAACTCACCATTGCTTGAATCATAAGACTGTATCAGTTGTACGTCGCTCTGGATAAGGGCATCTGCTAAATACTGTAGATGTAATAAAAATGGCGCAGAAGTTTTACCGATCAAATCCCACCTCTGCCATTTTGACAATTTTAGGTCCTTGATCAAGGCTCTTAACCCACAATTGCGTGGAATATAAGACTGTGTCAGTTTTTAAGAAGCCCTGGATAAGAGTGTCTGCTAAATGACAACAATGTCTCTCTCTAGGTCACTTTTTGTTTGTCCTGAAGATCACCAACAGTTTTTCTCAGCGTGCTTTACTCCATAGTCCTACATTCCAGCAGGCAGGCCCAGATTGTACCCTTACTTTCTGGTAAAAGGACAACCTCATATTCATGTTTTATTCTATTTGTCTTAATCTTCTCAGTTTTATTAATGACCAATAAATGTGAACTTTATATTTTGCCTATAGGCATTTCAATTCTGGCATTTCTGTTGGTGCTGCTAGCATGAACCTGTTAATTGAAGGCGTGGAGAACGTTACAGTTCTGTGGCATACACTTTACCATCAGGGTAACTACTGGCAGCCAGTGACGGTGCAGCTTGGCCGACAGACAAGACCTTTTAGGATTTCAGTGTGCAAGCTAAGCCTGGGTGTATATGATGGAATTTCCGCTCTGGATGACATTTCTTTTTATAACTGCTCACTGCCAGCAGCGATGGAGAGATGCCCTCCAGACCAATTCCACTGTGGCCTTAGTCGAGCATGTGTGGACCGCCTCAAGCTCTGTGATCTTGTTGATGACTGTGGTGATGGAACTGATGAAGAAAACTGCTGTATGCAACTGCTTTAATATAAAAAAGAAAACATTTGAATCATTAAGAATTCAAATCAATATGAAAGTCGAGCTAGTGTGAGTTTTCTCAGATAATTCCTTTCTCTCTTGCTTTTCTAACACATCTAGCCCCAGAGTTGATGTGCAGTTTTGAGGATGGCTTATGTAACTGGACACAGGATAAAGAAGGAGACATTTTTGATTGGACATGGATGCAGGGACCTACTCCAACTCCCAACACTGGTCCCTTTAAGGACCACACACGGTCCACTGTTGATGGACACTACCTGTATATCGAGTCGTCCTTCCCCCAGAAGTTCAAAGACACTGCTGTTCTTATCAGTCAGCCATTTCATTCAACCTACAGCAGGGTTCAGGACTCACAACCACCGTGTGTCTTCCGGCTCCATTATCACATGCTGGGCCAGTATATATTTCGATTAGCTGTCTATATCCGTCATCGCAGTGAGGGCCACGGCCAATTGCTGTGGGTCAGTTATGGTGGCCAAGGGAACCTTTGGCACAGAAAGACCCTGTATATCAACAGTGAACAACCCTTCCAGGTGAAATCTCATCTTGTTTTCTAGATTAGGGAGCAGTCACTTTTTATCATAATATTGTGGTGAAAATTGTGTAGGTTTGCTAAAATAATCTTGGTGGAATAATACAGCTGTGTTCAACTTGAATTATTATATGTTTGACAGTATATAAAAGCCTGATGAACGCATGCAGAAGAGAGCACATTGCAAGCAAAGGCAGAAATATCTTGCTAACTCAATGTAAATTATTATTTAACTTTATTTTTTTAAGTGTTCCTCTAAAGGTAATATACATTTTTAAACTGTGGGGTGCACCCTTCTGCAAGCATCACTAGGTGGGAGATGAAAAACTATTTACTTGGGGGCTGTATGCCGCTGTACATCTCCCCATCAGCAGTCTTTGTGCATCAAAGACACAACATCTTGTAATATATCTAATGGGTGTTCAAAAGTGGGTATAAATGATAAATCTTTAAAACCTTTATTTGATGATAAAATGAGATGTTAATTTAATATGCCGTTTTAACTCCTAAATTAAGTTGAGATCAGATATTTCAACTATTTTTTAGACTTTCAAAAACCCTGGATACATTAGTATTTAATGGTTGTATGCTTATTTTCAGATTATTATTACAGTTCTAATTAAGTTACTGAGTTTGTATTAGATACAACCATTACTGCTTACTGACGCACATGTAGGTAATGACTGTAAATCCAATAGAATGCAGACATGCGCAAACAGGCATACTGTGTGATTCCGCTGGTAACTGTAATCATATGTTCTGGAACCTTGGTTATATCCTCCATCATCCTCAAATACTGCTTGCACAGCAGAGAATAGTTTCATGTGGCAGTCCTGTTTCCATCACCTGCTCATTCACCCTCTGTGTTTTCTCATCCTCTCACAAATTCCTCTAGATTCTAGTGGTGGGCACAGTGGGAGATGATTTCACAGGGGATATTGCAATAGATGATCTCTCATTTTTGGACTGTGAGCCATATGGTGGTAAGTGTGACCAAGGACAAATCTGAATTGATTATTCTTGTAAAAATAAGATGGCTCAGTGGTTAGTGCTGTCCCCTCACATACTCACAGCTTTAATTCCCAACCTGGACTATTCCTGTTTGAAGTCTGCATGTTTCCTTTCCTTTGGGTACTCTGGTTTCCTTCAGCATTCCAGTTAGGCCAACTGATGTCTCTGTGTCTAAGTGTCCCTGTGTGTGAGTGCGAGTGTGTGTGTGTGTTGGTATGTGTGTTTGTATGTATGTGTGTCTGTGTGCACACAGTGCACCCAAGAAATGGGCATGTAGTGATCAGTAGCCCAACCCACTAAGCAAAGGTTAAGACAAAATACATCACTACCAGAATGTTTGAGGTATATTACATTATTTTCATATGGAAACTGCGGAGTATTTCTTCCTGCACTTCACATACTGGATGTGTACAGAGAAACAAATCCAGTCTGTGAAGAGACTTAATAAGTGTAAGCTTGTGGCTGTTGTTATACTGGTAGGAATAGATCACACAGCAGTGTTGCTGGTGTTTTTGCACTCACTGTGTGCTTTGTTAGTCAGTACTGCATTGATCCAATTTGTAGATGTAAAGTCAGGGCAAGCAGCTTATCTACTGTTGCACAGATTTTGATGTTCATCCTCTAATCCTTCATCAGTGCTCAAAGTATGCTCCCTACAGGATTCTGGTTGCTGAGTGTTGTTAGTTGGTGTACTATTATCAGTCCAACAGTGACATTGAGGTGTTTAAAAAGAAAGTTTGTAGAAGAACAGATGAACTACAGTCTTTAATTGTAGAACTACAAAGAGATTCTATATGGTACATGGAGCTGATAAAATGAGTGTAGAAACAGGGTGGTGTATCTAATATAAAGTGATTACTGAGTGTATATTGTATAAAGACATTTGATAACTGTAATATAATTGCTGAAAATATTGCGTATTGTCCAGTTGATCTAATATGGCCTTGTTATTGGAGAGGAAGCTGAGGTGATTAGCATGGCTATTATGTATTCTGACATAATTAGCTTATTGCCATTTTAAAACTAAATTGTTATAAGTGCAATTGTAATTATAATGTAATATATTATGTGCCTATATGTGCATGTAGGTATACTTCCAATGGAGACTAGCACAATGGCTCCACCTTCCACCCTTCCAACAAGCATCCCTCATAGCTGTCAGCATGGCCAGTTTGCATGTGGGGTTTATGGAGAGTGCGTGAGTGAGAAGCAAGTGTGTGATTTCAGATCGGATTGCTCTGATGGCTCTGATGAAAAGCATTGTGGTATGTCTTATCTCTGTTGCTCTTTGAATCCACCAAACACTTTTTAACAGTCTCTAACACACCCATTGTTGGCCTTTACCTGTTTAGTGAAGGATCATTGTGATTTTGAGGGTGGAGCTCTATGTGGGTGGATTCTGGAAAGCCCTGCTCCTCCATTGCCACTTCATACTTTTCAGTGGCTGAGAGGACAGGGAAAATCTATACACCCTGGAGAGAACTGTCATAGACCTGTTAATGACCATACACTGTGAGTAGATTCAGTCCACATTTTGGTACTTTCGTTGGACTTGTGGTGCAGCAGTTTGCAAGGATGTGAAGAAACTATTTGCAATGGTTTTAACTTAAAGCTTTAACTTTTATTTCATTCCATGCAGTATGAGATATTTCATATTTTGTCTCGTCAACTTCATTTGATTTGTTCCATTTCCTTTCTTGCATTTCAGGCCTGCAGCTCATTCCAAAATAGTTGGATAGTTACAGCTAGTAATGAATTTATAAAACCTAAATAATGATGTGATTTGAAACAGGTGATGTCAGCTGTTTTGGTAGTTTCAAGGAATCTGAGGAATTTTAGTGCAGAAGGGCCAGGAGTACAAACTTAAACTGAATGCCTGTGCCTCAGATGGCAGTGCATCAAGAACTGCCATTCATCAATATCTGATAGAACCACATGGGCAAGGGATTACTTGGCAAACCTCTGTCAAGCACTAGACTATGGAATTTCATTCACAAATGCCACTTAAACTTTCAAAGAGTAAAACTTTTCTCTTCAAAAAAGTAGCCTTGTGTTAACCATCTTCAAAAGCGCCGTTGACTGGTCTCTGGGACCAGAGGCATCTAGGATGGACCATCACACAGTGAAAACATTTATTGTGATCAGATGAATCAATATTCCAGGTATTTGTTGGAAAACGTGGACACATGAATGCAGAAAAGTACATTGACATTTAGAGTCAAAGACAATGCAAAACCACATGGTGCACATATTACAAGGGCAAGGCTACGGAAGAAGAGGGTACTGTCCTTACCTGTCGCCAATAAAGAATGTTGTGTGTGGAGTGTGGAGAATTTTTAAATGAAAAAATGCGATAAAGACGACACCCCGTACTGTTTCAGATCTTAAGACATGTTTGCAGGAAGAACAGGACAAAATGAAACCTGAAACACTAAATCACTTGGTAACCTCTATGTCTTTTACATTTTGTTAAAAGGAATAGCAACATTATTGCCATTAATGGCAAAATGGAAAAATGCTTTACCGTCTCAATGTTTTTGGAATGTGTTTCAGGCCTGTAATGCAGGAATATATGTTTATTACAAATGAAATGACCAGACAAAACATGAGATATGTGTGTGTTTTTATATTACGTTCCCATACTGCCTCAACGTTTTCTGATGAATTCAGTAGTGGATCTAATGGTCACTTGAGAGGTTAGGCTCCAGCCATAAATCTTCATCTTACCCCTGAGAGATTTTAATTCATCTCCTCCATTCATCTGTGCATGAACCCTTGGACCTTCTTTTAGCCATCTCAGGAGAATACACAATTCAGGTGTAAACGTGCATTGCATTGCAGGCAGGGTAGGGGTTGTTGTTGCATGGGGGATGATACTCTCACCCCCACATACATGTGATGCCTGACCTAAGTATAAGGCACTGCTGGGACTCGAACCTAGGTCTAAGCATTGTGTGGGTTAGTAGTAGTTTTGGTATTATTTATTAAATCTACATATTTTTGGTTACTGATACTGTTTATTGACATTTCTATTGTGTTTAAAACTGTGTTTGTTCTGGACTCAGTGGAACTGCAGAAGGATGGTATGTGTATGCAGACAGCTCTAATGGAGAATATGGCCACATTTCTTATCTCATCACCCCACCCATCACTGCTACAGGGCCCATGTGCTCTATGGGATTCTGGTACTACATGGGTGGCTTCACTGTGGGAACACTACAGGTGGATGTTTTTAATAATCAAGAGCAAATCAGTTATACAGAATCAGAAGTAGAATTACAGCATCAGCACTGTGCATATTTCAATTAAATGAAAAATCCTTATGTTTGCAAACATTATTTTGGAATTTTACCAGGGCCTCATGCAATACACCACAATTCTATTGACTTTTAATTGTTGCTGGCATAAAATCTGCTTAACAGGTTACAAGTAACTATAAAGTTTTTCGTTTATGTGTTTGTAGGTTTATATTAAGTCAGGTAACATCACCCATGAAGTGTGGACTGAGACAGGAAACCAAGGAAACTCCTGGATGTATGGCAAGGTCTTCATTGGAATCCGCTATAATTTTCAGGTCTGTGAAAAAACTCCACAAACTGTATTAAGAGAACATGAGCGCAGTGGATGAGTGGTGATCCATAGACTGGTTAGAGGGTTAGTTTATAAGAGCAAACTAAAAGCAAAACAAGAATAAAATGTTTCATTATACAGTTAGTTTAGCAGTTACGCAGTTTAGCAGTTCCCACCAGGAGTTCAGAAATAGAGTAAGTGTCTTATTTTTACTTTTCACTTTTAATCCATTATTCACTAACTTATATGGAATTGTTCAATACTTTATTATAAAATGAGCTTCATGTTACTGATTTTGGTCAATTATTGGTTAATGTATGTGCTTTAAAAATTAACTTACTTATCATTATTTACCATAGGCTCTGCTATGCTTCACTATAGACCACCACCAAATACTCGTTACACATCTCAGTTCTTGATTCATCTAACTTATGATGAATTTAATTTTTATTCAATCAAATTAATTAATTAAATTTTCATTATTCTTTAATATGGGACAATGTTTTCTTGGTAGCACTATACTCACTATAACTATATAACTACTCACTATAACTCACTGCTAAAAAAAACGATACAATGAGGAGATGTTTGGATTGAACGAAATATGTGTGAATTTAAAGATATTATATGTCAGTGATTAAAATAGTTAAGCGACAGGAATTTCAGGTTTTCACATAGCTTGCCAAAGCTGGTGTCACAGCTGGTCCCAATAAATGCTGTCGAACAGGCAGGCGAATTAATGTTGCAATCTGAGAGAAACATCACTGGTAAACTCTTGTTTTGTGTGGGTGAGTCTTATAAAGAGGTACACTACCCAAAAGTAGCCTCTGAGAGATTTTTTATGGAGCAGCGAGGAAGCACTTTTATGCCCTATTCTGGCAAGACCTAGTGTCTAATCAAACAAAATCAATACAAACATACGTATATTCAGACACACACATACATGTGGACGTGTGTATGTGTACACATACCCACATATACAGCTCTGAAAAATTATTCGTTTCTTAAATTATCTGTTTTGCTAGTTTTAGTATTTGTGGGTACTAAATAAAAACATTCATTTGCAACAAATGCTCTAAACTAAATATGCTCAAACTAAACCTCAAGAGTAGTTTGCCACCTAAATTATTGATATCCATGCATAAATATCATAACCTTTCTCGATCAGCTTTGAACTCTTCTTTATTAACATTTATCATAACTGATAACCTACCAGGCAACAATATACACTTAATCTGTAAGCACACTCACACAGTAGTGACCATTCTCATCATTACAGTTCACTGTCAAGTGCTCTTTAGAGGCTGCCTGTGATAGTGAAGTGTCCACTTGTTGCCATCAGAAGAGTTTTAAATGCTCTTTGAGTTATTCATTCTTTGTTGAATTGCAACCATTTTGCACTTTGTAATGTACTGGCTCTCTGTCTGTCTCAGGCAATTCATTTAGCAGCAATATGCAGCAAATGCACATGTTCAGAAGATAATTCTTCCCTAATTGTTTTAATGGTCATACAAATTAACACCATGTATGTGTGACATAGTGTATTGTGTGTAACCTGCAGATGATCCTTCATGCTACACGGGGAGTTAGCTATCTGGGTGATGTAGTGGTTGATGATGTTGAGTTCATAAACTGCGCCCCTTCCATTATCCTTGGTCTGCCCTGCAGAAATGACGAGTTTGCTTGTTCAAATGGCCTCTGTATTCCTCAAGGCAACCTGTGTGACTTCATTGACCACTGTGGGGATGGCTCAGATGAAAACCACTACATCTGCAGTAAGAGAATACACCTATATATTAATGAGAGCAACACAATTTGAACCTTATTCATACATGCTTACGTTTATTGTTATTTATTCCTTGAGTTTGTTTTTACAAACTCTATTAATGATTCAATACACAGCGATTCATTGATTCAGTCTCATAATAGCTCTCAATCAGTTCAGAAGTCTGCTGGGTGTTGTTATGACATGTGGTAGGACCCAAAGATGCGGGGACCGAGAAATCCCACAGCGTATAATAATAATGGGAAAATACTATAGAAACAAAACTAAAGGGGGAAAAAGGTGAAGCAAAAGCTACCGAACATAAGGAAAGCAAGGTGAAAAAGGCACGCCGTATTCTTGCCTCCCAGAGTGGGAGCAACGTGAACAGATCACGATAGACACTGTAGCGCATAAGGGCGGGCGTGCAGTGAGCACGATAAAGCGCTGATTTGGGACGTCTCCCAAATCGCGAGGCAAAGAGGGACTCTGGAACACCAGAGGGAGAGCATGAGCACGGGCGTGCATATAGCACGAGCGCAAATAAGTCGCGGAAGGTGACGAAGCGCCAGAAAGCGAGGGTGAGCCCGGGCACACGTCTCAATCAGAGCGCAGAGCTGGCTGAGGTGAGACTCAATAGGTGCTGAGGACAAAAAGAGCGTGAGCTCAGGCATGCGAGGAGTGCACAAGTACAAACAGGGAAGCCCTCAATGTCTCCCTAAAAAAATAAGTACCTCGAGGATTTCCCCTGTACACATCTGTCGGCACTAAAAGCCCCAGGACGTAACCAGCTGACCATAACGGCGATCGCAACGGTATCAAGGTATATGCGTGCGCACCAGTGGTCCTGTGCGCAGATAGAGTGAGTGTAACGACCTTGCAATGAACAATGCTAGAACCTGTACTTAAGTAATGGGGAGAGCAGATGTTCATAATCAGGTGCTAAATTAAGCACCACGCTCTTTAACGGCAATCGGCGAGGACGGTGGAACGCTCCGGGGTGAGAGCTAGGAACCCTAACAGGTGCATTTTTCTTTATTTCACATATGCAGCACTATATTCTTTGAGAAAAAGTACCCTTGTGTCCTAAAAAGGCTGATGATTACAGCCAACCGAAAGAATCTGGATCACTTTTAGGCTGCAGTTACCATAGGATAGCAGCTAGCGCCCTTAGATCTTGCTTTTACTTTTTACCTCCCTAAAAACTCCCTAAAAGTTTGTGTTCCCATCGTAAATCAGAGAGCACCTGTACAATACAACTCCATGAATGCATAGAATAACTTATAAAGTGTGGATTTTCTGGGGGTCGGGAGCAAGTTAATTCAGTTTACATTAATGTAAAAAAAAATTGCTCGGTACTTATTTTCGGTTCTTCACAAGCCTTCTGGGATGAATTAATGACAAGAACCAAGGTACCTCTTATACCTATTTGCAGATCAACTGGCAGATCAATTTCACAATGATTAACTGTTTGCTAATTATCAGTAATGTGTCAGAATTTTTTGCAGTACTAACTAAAAACTAAAAATGTTATTATTGAGTATGTGTTTCTGTCTTTTATAGAAGGCTTCAGTGGTCGCTGCAACCTTGAATTTGACCTTTGCTCCTGGGAGCAGCTGAAGAGTGATGACTATGACTGGCTAATCAAAGCAGGGAAAACACCCACTCTTGGAACTGGCCCTGCTACTGACCACACTCTTCGCATCTCTTCAGGGCATTACCTGTACCTGGAAAGCTCCTTTCCCAAGGTTCCTGGGGATACAGCACGAATTACTGGACTGCAATTCAGCCACCGGAGCAGAGATTGCAAGGTAGAGTGTCCTAAGGCCCATTTGGTGCTGATTCAAATATACTGTACATTTCATAAAAACACATGATGGCAATCCTGTTATATAAAATTGGAAAAGTATTTCAAAGACAAAAGATGGAATCGCTAATGACTATATGGTTAGTTTGCAGGATGAAATGACGGTTAGATTGCTGATAGATAGATGGATGGATGGATGGATAGATAGATTGATAGATTGATAGATTGATAGATAGATGGATAGATACAATGATGATGGCTGGATTGATGAGCAAATAGGATGATGTCATTTATGTGGAATGCCGATAATACTGAGAGACTGTCTGACGTAGACTTTCTGTTACTGCATTTCATCAATCAATCATCAAACAACCCTTCTACCCCAGATTACTTTATTGATCAATCTGTCAGAGCACTTCATCTTTTCCTTCAGCATTTCACAAGATGGGACAATACAGAGAAAGGGATCTTCGACCATTCCTCTTTGCATAATCTGTCTAAAATCTCCTGTCCTGGGTCCTCTTCTCTTCAGCTCACCGCACAGGATTGTGAGTTGAGGTCTGGGGACTAAGATGACCATGGGTCTGGTGTCTGGTAACCCATTTTTGTGTAAATTTGGCTATATGTTTAAGGTCATTATCTTGCTGAAAGACCTAGTGACAACCGATCTTGAGAATTCAGGCAGATTCCACCAGAATTTAATATAGAATTGTGCCCAATTAGCCTAATTATCGATTTTCATTGTCACTTAGGGGTGAAAGTTAAGTCAACAGAGTTAAGGCAGTGCTGGGAAATAATGGCATAGACATTTATGGCTGTGTGTTGAATTATTTTGAAGAGGCATCATATTTACACTGTTATACAAGCTGTACAATAACTACTTTACATTGTAAAGTGTAATATCTTCAGTTTGTCCCATGAAAAGATATTGACAAAAGTGTACCATGCAGGAGTCAGTCAGCTATTCACTGTGTGTCTGTAAAATGCAGAAGGGGAGGTGAACAGAATGTGTAGGATAGAAGAATGACCATCTGGGAAAAATGCATTTCAAATACTCAGATCCTCCAACAATACTAATCAATCACAGTCTGAGAGCATGACAGTGAGAGCCAATTATAGAAAGACGGAGAAGGATAGAGAGAGAGAGAGAAGAAAGGCACAATGTATGTGTGCTTCTGTAAACTAATTTGCCAGTTTTGGACCTACACTTTAAGATTCCATGCCTTTGTTTTCCTGGTCAGCTGTTGTCTGACAGTAAATTAAGAGGTTGTTATGAGTCATTTACAAATTACTTAAATAAATGATATTTCTTGGTGTCATTTTGTGAGCATTTCAGGCTTGAAAGTCAACAGCTTGTGGATTTCACAGTGTTGGGTGACCGAGGGCAAAGTTCTCCAATAAATTACAAGGAATTATAGTTAGAGAACTAGAATATCGTGTGACCCTGTTAAGATCTGTTTAAGGCTTGAGAACCTGTATTGTCTTAGCGTTGACTCAAATACTGTACCACAAACCTATAGAAATTGCAGACAGGTTGACTCCTCTCAGGCTTCCAAATATTTATGTAATTTATCAATTCACATACCATTCAAGTTCAATTTCTGAATACTGGCTGTTTTCTATTTTCAATAAATGCACACCCAAATCTATCATTTTGAAACTTAACATTATCTTTATTAATAATGTTTGACTTGCCAAAAAACAGTCATGGATCTAACTTTTTGAGTTTTGTAGTGACGGAAGAAGTTGGGTGTCAATGATTGTGTCTCTGTGTTTGATCCACAGAACTATATCACTGTTTTTTTATACTAATTTCACTGACAACATTTGAATCCAAACTTCACTATTTTTCCAATAGCTGATTCCATGTTCCAAACCTCTTTGTATGTTTATCTCTGCTGGTTTCCAACATTCTGATAGGTTGCCAGGTATGCATTGAAACAGAAACCACCCAATTATATTTAAAAAAAAAAACCCAAAAAACATAAAACTGCATTCTCTAACTTCTCAATACCTACAAATGCAAGTATTTTATTTAATTATGAAAACTGTCATATTTAATCACTTTTCAATTCTAATTAAAGTCTCAAGTCATAAATATAAACTCAAAGGCAAGTCAAGTCTATTATCAGTGGTAGTCAAGTAAGTCTGAATAAATATTTTTATCTCGTAGTTAGAGTTAGGCTGTTGTCCAAGTACCAATTCATAAAGGGGTTTCTTTCCTCTCTGTTTGCGTCCACATTGTTTTCAGTGACTAGTGATGTAAATAAGCAGTTACTAAAAAATATACATTTCAAATGTTTTTATTTAATTTAGTCAATTTAGAAAATCAATTAAACACCATTTGACCAGGGGTTTCCAAACTTTTGCGTAACACTGTATAGCAAGAGTGTATTGTATACAGGACTGGTTTAAATGGCAAGATAACAACAGATACCCTTCTGCTTACAGATGGTATTTAACCTACATATGTCTGGCAATGGGATTGGCACACTGAATGTGTACATCATAACAAGTTTCTCCCGTATCCTCCTCCTCAATCTGACTGGACATCAGGGCAACTACTGGATCAGACAGGAAGTGCCCCTCATCTCCAAACAGCACTTTAAGGTCATGTTTGAGGGTGTGGTGGGCCGGAATAGAAGAGGAGATATCTGTCTTGATGACATCACTTTCTCACCAGGATGTCTTCTTACTGGCAGTGTCATTCCATTCTCTCCCAGTCTCCCACCTGCTGGTACACTTTATTTCATCTTTTTACCTTGTTTATGGTGTTTATGTTTTTACTGTGCTGGACTGGAAAATGTCTTGAGAGTCAGACATGATCATGCTACAGAAAAACAGGCATTATCTCGAACACGATCTCTTTCTCTCTCTCTCTCTCTCTCTCTCTCTCTCTCTCTCTCTCTCTCTCTCTCTCTCTTTAGCACTGTTGAGTTTGACCTGATTTTTCTTGCTGCTTTAAGTATTGATGGGTTGATTTAGTGAGTTCTGCTTTGGAGAACTAACTCAATATCCATTTTTGTGGTACTTATATGCTGCCTATGTGCTGCTTACCATTAGCCTACCAGTGCATGAACCTAGGTTTGAGTCCCTATGGAGCCTTGAGCAAGGTTAGCTGTTATGTACAGACACAATTGGGTGTGTTTGAGGGAGGGGAGTTGTAGTTTTCCCAGACGCTATCTCTACCCAGCTATCCTTTACTCAGCCTAGCCATGGACTGGCACATCAGGCTGGAGCCACCCATGACGCAGACCAGGGGAAAGCATGAAAATGACGTGGGGGAAAAATAAGCTTTAGAGAACTGGAAGAAAATATTTGCATTTTTGTGCTATTTTAAATATCAGCCCATTAATATCTAACTTCACTACAGTATAAATGTGTTTTGTTATTAATGAAATCTTTCTCTGTGTTTCAACTTGATTGTCGTCAATGCACAGCAAAGGGGCCCTGGTGCATCCTTTCACTTATTTACACATCAATTCCTCTAGAACAGAGATGGAAAGAGTGTCAGAGCAATATAGAGGGATGTTTTAATCTATAGCCTCTCATTGATTGACAAGGCCACAGGCTGTGAGAAAAGAGAACAAATGTTCCTGTTGTGCCAAAAGCTTTTCTCAAGAGTATTAGTATGTAGGTCTGAGAGTTGGACTGTGTGTGGTCTCCTCGTAATCAAAGGCTCTGGTGTGTCTGTGTCTGAGTGCTTCTACTCAGACAGTGTGTCTGTGCATAAATCTGTGGGTAGCCTCACGGTTGCATTGTCTCATGATTGGGATTGCCTCACGATTGCATAAGACCTTTAATTAAAAAAGATCAACAATAAAAAGCTGTATTTGTCTAAATTAATAGATTCTATCTAGCCAAGTACCTATAGCAATAGCATCCCATTTTATCCCCTCTTCCTTATCCTGGACAAATTTAGTGTGCACAGGCATATATGCATCCCATACATAGGGTGCTAGACCTTGTTTCTTCACTTATTTTCCTTTTGATCAGCTCCATTTACCATATTGAAGCACTTCTACAATTACGGACTGTAGTCCATACAGTCCGTACTGTTTCTCTACGTACTTTGTTAGTTCCCTTTAGTCTGTTCTCTAATGGCCCAGACCCCCCAGGATCATCAAACATCAGGTACTGTTTGAGTAGACGTGTCTGATAGATTGGACAGTGAGTGAACACAGTTTTTAAAAGCTCCAGCAGAACTGCTGAGTCAGGTCCAATCGTACCAGGGTAACACACTATATCATCACTGTATAATTAGTTGTTTGTCGTTTTCTGGTCACCACACATCTTATTTTCCTGTGATTGGGTATTCCTCTCTATATACCCCTTGTGTTCATAGTTTTATTCATGTACTTGTTTCCTGAACCTAAACCATTGTTTAACCATGTCTGCCTGATACTTGAAGGGCAGCATTTTAATGGTGATTCTACGATTCCTGAATAAATCTGTTTTGATGCGATTCATTTTATTTATTTATTTTATTGATGCTTAATTTCCCTTGTCGGGTCTATGTCTCCCCCTTGCGGATTGTAAGAGGAGACAAATGGGGCACCTTGTTTCCTGTGAGGTGCGACCTGTGTCTGTGGAGAAAGAGATCCTGGTGTTTAAGGGTAATGGCCTCTGGCTACCAGGACCCAACACAACGCTTTGGCTCATACTTCACATAGACAGGAGATTGGAGATGCCCGCTCCAATCAACCAGCTGGTCAAGGCTTGCCCTGGGACGAATCTCTTTGGAGGCATTGGCTTAGGGTCAGTCAAGCAATGTTACCACCTATTGTTATCACCCCTATATCCCTGATGCATATCCGCTGCAGTTCTGCCGCTCCAGTGCATCCCCTTGTTGGGCTCAGAGGTGGGTGGGATGTAGGGTTGATAAAAAAAATAAATCAATTAAACATGGATCCAAATCTCAACCCTAAACGAAAAATGATTGACTGTGACACAGAAAAAAGACTGAAGGCATTACTGAATGAAACCTGGCCTAGGATTATAGTGCTTAAGGCAATATCAGCTGATATAGCCCTGACTAAGCTCTCACCTATTGCCATTCAAAAAGGAGTCATGGGAATTCCTGAAAATGTGAAAGATGCTAAGAAACTTAGATCAGCTCAAATGCTAGTAGAATTCCTGAAAAATGTGCAGGTTGATAAACTACTCAGTGCAAAAACATTTGCTGGCATCGGTATAAAACTTTTTAACATCCATCACTCAACAGTTGCATAGAAGTCACCTGTACGAGGGAATTAGAAAGCATGGAAGAGACAGAAATAACACACAAAACTGGCTCAACCCTTTCCCTCAGCTAAGCTCTTGATAGGATATTAGAGAGTGGACATCGATCTTTCCCAACCCTGTTTGGTGCTTCTCATGGCAAAAATTGGTCATGGTTCGTCCACTTGTAAGAGTAACACAACATGCAGCAACTGCAGAGAAGAGGGGTACGACCTTCCCCATCAGAAACCACAGAAGTGCAGGAACTGTGGTTGGCCTCACAACTCCTCTGACAAAGCTTGCCCAACCTGGATAAAGGAAAAGAGATTCAAAAGATTAAAATCACAAAGAGAGTGAGTTACCCAGAAGCACGAAAGCTAGTCAGCAAATTCCCAAGCTTTAAGTTTGAAAAGTCATTTACAGCTGTCGTAAAATCAAGACTGTACACGGCTTGCCAAACAGATGTTACATGGTTAGATAAAGACAAACCTCAGCTGATAGCCAGCCCAAAAATCTTTGCCCTCAGTAAAACCAAAACTTCAAGTTTACAAAGGTCGTCCATGCCCATCAGAAATCAACTGAGGACCTGACCAAAAACAACTGATCAGGAGTTATCCAACAACAAATCTAGAAAGAAAACTGGACTACCACTCACTCTATCCAGGTTCCAATCAAGAAATTACATGCATCTTACGTCCTTCTGGGATAATTATTAGCTACAAACCACTGTGGGGGAGACACACTGTGAATGCTAAAGGAAAAATTATAAAGCACTTTATGGGCAGCAACAACTTATGTCTGCTACACTTTGGTAAGCACTTACCTCTGTCCTTTTCCATGGCACATAGAGTACCATGGATCTGACCTTGTGCAAACCTGAACTGCTGCTTGTTCACATGGAAAGTTTGGGACGACCTGTGGTAGTGAACATTTTCCAATTATAATGACCAGTGTTGGAAGGTAAAAAAAAGCTTTCAGGGATGCTGATTGGAGAGATTCTGCAGAGTGCCAAATCAGAAGATTTGGATGAATAGTTCTCTAGTACCATTAGATCCATTGCTGAAGAAACAATTCCAAAAGCCTCCCTGGGTCCATGCAGAAAAATCAACCCTTGCTTTAATGAGGACTGCAAGCAAGCAATCAAAGCCCGTAAAAGAGCATAAAGGATTTTTTTACAAACACCCAGCAGCGGAAAACCTTACTAAATTTAAAATAAGTCGATAACAGCCTCCCAACTTTTAATAAGATAAATCTGAGACATGCAACCAAGATTCGACCCTAGTGGAACACCAGATTACTTTAAAAAAGGCTCAAGACATGGTAACCAGACCAGATCCATTCTCCACAATCCTTTATCAGTTCCTAAAACACCCAGAGAAGGGTACCCTATGTCTTTTTTTAAAAAGCATACAACCAGGTCTGAAAGTCAGGGAAGATGTCAGCCTCTTGGAAAGAGGCGATGGTTATCCTAGTACTATAAAATGTTAGTCATCCACTCCTGAGCAGGGTAAGAGAGATTGTAAGACTGTATCAGTTGTAAGTCGCTCTGGATAAGGGCGTCTGCTAAATGCTGGAAAAAAAAGTGCACTTGAAATTCCTTCATTCATACACAATGTGTCTGTATATGAATTCCAAACTAGTAAGAGGTGATTTTGTAATGTTTTTCATCCTGATGAGCATCAGCATCCTTTTTTGTGTCATAGTACTCTGGCACAAATCTTGTAGATCTTGTCTTTAAATACAACTCGGGCAAGTCTATATATCATTGTGAAGACCAACTGTTCCCAAATAGCTTTTTGAAAAACAAAAAGCAAACAAAAGAACCCAAAAAGCAAACAAATGTCAAGGTTAAAGTCAATAGAGAGTCACCAATATTATAGAAAGGCAATTATGTATGTGTTTAAATTTAACTGCTTCAATTTAAATTTTTTAAATCGTATATTATGTTTTTTGTTTGTTTGTCTCTGTGTGTGCATGTGTGAATGTGTCTTCAGCCTCCTGCCCAGTAGGCTCACTGCAGTGTGACAATGGTGGTTGTTACAAACTTGAACAACAGTGTAATTTTATTGACAACTGCGGTGACAACAGTGATGAGAAGGATTGTGGGACTTCCTGCTCGTTTGAAGATGGGCTGTGTGGGTGGAAAAGCTCTCATGCTGACAATTTTGATTGGCTGGTGGGGACTGGCTCTGCCCAGGGCATCAGACCTCCTTATGATCATACTCTAATGAATGAAAATGGTAAGAACATTACTTAATCTTGAGCTCTTTAAATAAAAAAAACATGCGCCCCTGTAACACCTGCAGCCATCTGCTGTGTTTGAACTGCAACTAATGGAGTGCCAATGGGAAGATCAGAATGCTTGGCTAAGGGCGCCCTTCTGTCCTGATTGATGGGGGAGACAGAAATATCCCACCTACCATAAAATCAGTTGTGACACGTGTGTGTAATCTCCTTATTATAGGATTATAACATGGGTATGCCACCAGGAAATTCCCAATATGTCTGTATTCTGTCTGATTCGGTAAGTCTCTATTTGTATTTAGGCAGTTTGCACCTCTGTGGTTACACATTCTTTTTAAACAGGATTATATAAATCATGTAGCCCAGCAGCATCCCATGAATCAGTTCTCCACATGTCTGTCTAACCAGACATAGCAATTTAGCTGGGTAAGTGCTAGTATAATTGCTGGGTAATTACAAGGTGCATAAACAGCAGTTGATTAATTACCTGGGAACATGCTGGTGAAATAAATGGTAAAACAATGATAGACAACAAGAGAAAATCCACTAGTTTAAAATGTGTGCTTTTGTTGTGAATCAAATTACAAGATAAATGTGATGTGAAATGGCTTCTTGTACAGTTAATAATGAGTAATAACATGTTAATTCATGAATCACTCCTGAAGCAGTGATCAAGTAACAAAAATATGTAGAGAATAAGCAAAGCAAACAAAGCTGTTTTAAACTTGGTGTTGTTGAGATGTAAGGAGTCTGTTTTGGGCTATATTGGGTCATTCAGTCTATCAACGGATTCTATAGCTGTACCAACTGACCTTCACATTGCAAGCCCTGTTTGTAGTTCAAACACAGGTACACAGAAACTTTGGATCCAAGTTGAAGTTCCTTCATACTTCATACTAATGGGATATTCCAGTCCTGTTTCATTTTCATCATTTTGCCCATTTCTTATTATTAACCACTTATTCTTTCTTGTGTTCAGGTAAAGCATAAAGTTCACTGCTCACAGCCCATGTGGAGTTTATGAGTTTGTTATGCTCAGGCAGGGTTGAAGATACCACTGAATGTTTGACTGCCACTTTTGAAACCTCTGTTCACTGAGATGTACAATTCCACTGAAGTTGTGAATTTGTGTAAAACATAAATAAAAGCAGAATACGATAATTTGCAAATCCATTTCAACCCATATTTGATTAAATACACTACAAAGACAAACTATTTAATGTTCAAATGGATAAACTATGTTACAACATTTCTACAACATTACAACTACAACATCTGTCATCATGCAATTTCAGGGAATTTAGGGATTTCATCATCTACAGTCCATAATACCATCAAAAGATTTAAAGAAATATCTGGTGAATAGTCTGGAGAAATATCTGCTACTAAGCAGCAAGGCCGAATATCAACATTGACCTTCGATCCTTGAGGCGGCACTACATTAAAAACCAACATCATTCTGTAACAGATATTACCACATGGGCTCAGGAACACTTTAGAAAAGCTCTGTCCGTTCTACAGATCTACATGTGCAAGTTAAAACTGTATTACGCAAAGCGAAAGCCATATATCAACAACAGCCAGAAACGTCACTGGCTTATCTGGGCCACCATGTTTCAGTATTGGGATTATATAGGGCAGGTGATGAGCAGTGCCTAGTTTTCTTCACAATTACCGCTTAGGTCAAAAAGTTCAGTCTTCTTCTCATCAGACCCACGGGTCTGATCCGGGTCAAAGGGGAAAAAAACTTGTCCCAATTGTTATCAGTGCAAAGTTTAAAAGCCAGCATTTTTGGTGGTGTGGAGGTGTGTTAGTGCCCATGGAACTTGCACATCTGTGAAGGCATTATTAATCCTAAAAAGTACATACAGGTTTTGGAGCAACATTTGCTGCCATCCAAGCGTCTTTTTCAGGGATGTCCCTGTTCATCTCAGCAAGACAATACTAAGCCACATTCTGCATGTGTCACAACAGCGTGGCTTTGTAGTAAAAGAGTGCGGGTACTAGACTGACCTGCCTGCAGTCCAGACCTGTCTTCCACTGAAAATGTGTGGTGCATTTTGAAGTGCAAAATATGACAAAAGAGACCCTGGACTGTTGACCAACTGAAGTTGTACATCAAACACAAATGGAAAAAAAGCTTCAACAATGTGTCCTTACTTCCCAAATGCTTACTGAGTGTTGTTAAAAGGAAATGTGATATAAGTAGGAGACAGTAGGAGACGATGTGCCTTCAAGGACCTCCCTCTAATGACTCATATAATCAATTTTGTTATTATTATTATTTGTTTTGTTTTTTTTCTACTACTAATTTAAATTGTATTATTAATTTGTTATTTATTTTAAACAAATTTTCCTATCATTTAATATACATTTAGTATTTGTCTATTTAACATCTAGGCCGCCTATGGAGGATGGGTCCCCTGTTGAGTCTTGGTTCCTCCCAAGGTTTCTTCCTACCATTTTGGGGAGTTTTTCCTTG
>JAYJMA010095652.1:0-22311 GCA_036873895.1 Parotocinclus cabessadecuia
TTATTCGCTCTCACCTTCTTTGGTTTGATTAAACGGAATTTTGGTCCAAATAAGCTAATCAAATTACACGTATATAATAGGATTTGTTTCTGTGCTTTAGAATTCGGTCCGAATAAGTGGCTGCTCCCATTAACTGGATTCGACTGTATTATAATAATAATAATAATAATAATAATAATAATAATAATAATATATCAATAACTGATGAAGGGAGTTCCTGCACTCTGGTGGGACTCGGTTCTGTTGATAAGGACTGGTAGAAAAATGTAGTTCCTTATGCCATGCCAGAGGTTCAAGACTTGACTCATATAAAGCGACTCCTGAATATTTCTGCCTACCAAACCTCTGAAAGGCTCAATGAGAATATCTTAATATCTAAGTGTTCTAACCACTAACAAAGCATGAATCTAGTTTAATCACAAGGTGTGCTTGGGAAACTTTGCATCTATATAATCCATGCAGACGTGACTCTTTTGAATTGCGCCCGGTTGTGCAAGTCTTATGAACCACAACAAAATAAATGAGACCCAAGCAATAACTTGGTCATATTGCACAGTTTTTTGAAAGGCTTAAACCATAATGGACCAGTGGACAAGATGAAACCGCTGGTGAACCCAATTCCACTGGTGGATTTTCAGCATGTGGGCCAGCAGAGTGGTTCATTTCCTGCTAGACTGTATAAAACACAGAGGTATGCCACAGTGTAATTCTAACCCACATGCTCTAGCCATGTAACTGACATTAAAAAACAAAATCCCCAATTCTGCGACGATTATCTAAACACTCGGGTTCTACCTTGAAAAGGATGAATTATGAAAATTCATATTCAGTCAAGAAAATATATGAGATGTTTGAAACTGCCCAATTTTAAGCTTTATGAAACACTGTGTGTGTGTGTGTGTGTATGTGTGTTGGGGGGCAGATTGCAATAAATTGGAAACAGCATTTCAGACTAAAAAGGTTATTAAAATGATTTTTGTGCTGAATTTTAAGCAGAGCATGATCATGTCCTTCCATCAGGCTGCGATGGAGACATACAGTATTAACTTTGATTTGACAGGCTAATTTTAGACATTTGTTTGGAAAATGACTATGAATTGCCCACTTTTATTCATAATCTTATATAAGCAGGCATATCAGTGTATTTCAGTTTGTAAAGCGAGTTATACGAGATTATTAACAGAGTTTTATACACATCTTATGGACAGTTATGATGGCTGAATATATGAACACTTGAATGTTTTTTTTTTGTAAATTAAGCAAGTCTGAAAAGTTTGTTTTATTGGCAGTCTGAGAATTTTAATGAGTGAAAAAATATTTTTGTGAAACATTCACGTTTAGGATTCATTCTGCTCCTTCATTTGCCAGTGAAATGTGCTTTAAAATCGGCATCACTGACCATTTCAGAGGTGGAACTGCTTTTTCAGAGGAGAGTATTTATGCATCGTCGACATTGTCTTGTACTTTTTTTTTCTTACAATTTTCGTCATGTAACAGACGGCCTTATCCAGAGCGATTTACTATTGATAGAAATCTCACAATCCAAGCAATGGTGCATTAAGGCTCTTGCTCAAGAACAGTGGCAGTTTTTGGTAACGGATTTGAACCCTGGATCTAATGGTCCATAGTCCAGCACCTAAACTACCACACTTCCTGCTGCATTAGTGATTGCACTAATTACAAGTTAGGTAATAGTAATGTGAATGATTTGTAAATAGTAATATATACAACAGACAGTAGTGCTTCCAATATATTTTGTATATACTCGTCCACAGTACTTAGGTTAATTGGTCTCTCTAAACTGCTACAGTGTGAGTGTTTACTGGCACAGAATGTTTAGAATTGGTTGCTGCACTGATTAAAAACTTTACAAAGATGCAGTTTGAATGTCATCCAAACCTACTGGAAGCTTCAACAAATGATGAACCAAGTGCACTGAAATGTACTGGGATATTTTGAAGGTTTGCATTCGTGTGCAGTAGGGATTTAAGATAAAATATATCGTCTGCAATAGAAACCAAGGTCAGTATGAGCCAAATAATATAAATAATGCTACTTCACCACATAGCCAAAAGTATGCAGTCACAGTCAACCAGTTCTGATTGCACCTTCTGCTAACAGGTGCATAAAACCATGACAACCGCCATGCATGCACGAACATCTTCACAGACAAATCCTTGCAGTAGACTGGGCATGCGAAAGTGCTGAGTGACGCCACAGCAAGACGCCAAATTTCTAACAAGGCTAACAAGGTTTGTCCGATTTCTGCCCTGTAAGTGCTGTAACTGTAAAGTGGAAAAGTCTGAGAGGAAGAGATCAGCCAGAAAGCGGTAGGCCACACAAGTTCACAGAACAAGACTGCCAAGATATGAAGTGTAAGAAAATGTCTGTCCTTGGTTCCATTAGTAATTTCCAAACGGCCTCTACAAGCAATGTCAGCATGAGAACTGTCCACTGAGAGCTTAATGGATGGAATGGTTCAGAGTAGCCAAAAACAAGTCTAACATCTCCACGTATGATGCCAAGCGTTGGTTGAGATGGTGTAATAAACACACTTATTAGGCACTGGAGAGGTGGAAATGTGTCCCTGAAGCGACGAAACCTGTAACTGTCTGGCAGTTCGACAGATAACGTAGGTTTGCTAGATGCCAGGACGGGACAAGAGTTATTATATATTTATTATTATTATTATTATAATAGAGACTATGGAGCACACCTGAAGTGACTGTAGAAAAGGCACCCTGTGGGAACTCGTAGGCAGTTTGCTCAACAGACAAACCTCCCTTTGCTAGAGGCGGGATAAGCAGAGAAGCTCTGCACTGGAAATGAGTGCTCTACCAATGAAGGGGTTCGGTTCTACGGTACCGGTACCGTCTGTTTGCCTTTGTATGTATTCTGCCTGTCCAGAGGCTCACGGCTTCAACCTTTAGAGTTGCTCCGGGATATTGAAACTGGGCGTGTTATAGCACAAGCGCAACCGGGTGGCCACACGTGACAGTCTGGGGCAATTTTCCATTATTTGGGCTGGGTCCCTTGTATAAAATGACATTCTAGAGATTAGTCAGTGTGCAATGGCTAATTGCTTTACGAGTTCAGGGTATGGTAGACATCTGCAAGTGCACTAATATAACTCTCCGTTTTATGAAGCCAGAAGGGAATAAATGCATATATTAGTAACATATAAAACCGAAGTTTTACATTTTTATTGTTACAATGGGATTGTATATCGCTGCCATAGTCCATAAATGTAAATCAGCCCATTTTGGACGTTTCATCTGCACGCATGGCAAAGCTCATGGTCTTAAGGGATTGTTCTTGTTGCACTGAGGATGCAAGGGCTTCTGGGTCTTGGCCAAGCATGAAAATCCTACTCATATAACATGCCTATATATTCTAACCGAATTTACAGCAACCCGCCCATTGTGTAAACAAAGGAGTAAATAGATATACTAACACCATGTTCTGTTACGCAGCGGTCATATTAACACACACATGCCACTGTAATGACAGGATCCAGTTTTCACTGAACAGCTGTGCATGTACTGTAATTCTGGAAGTGGTTGCCCTTCAGAAAAATATAGAAGCAGTGTGGAAACTCGGATGTTCTGATTTATGCACAAGTGCAAATGCTGATTTATTCCATGACCACAGCGTAAGTGATATTTCTTGTAAGTGTAGGGTATCGAAAGCTACGTATGCACACTCTCACTGGGGTAGTTTTTCTGAAAGTTTTATTTGAGCTGTGTTTTATAGACGTGACAGGCGGTTTGTCTGGACTGCAGCAGCTCTCGTGGACGTGTACAAGTGGCGCTTGCCATGACACGAATCATCAATTTGTTGGGTTCACGGTACAGATCGAGGCTTTTGATGGAAGTTTATCCTTGTGTGTATTCCCTTGCTGTGTTTCTCAAGTAATGTGCTTGCTGGACCCTAAGAAAGAGAAACTAGTCCGTGTGTGTTTGTAGGATTTTGAGTTTGAAATGTTGTATAAGGATTGCTTTTCACATTATTCTCATTAATACACAAAAACAGGGGGGAACTTTCGTTTTGAAATGAAATGCATAATGAAATATCCCCTCGTTTTAGCGAGCAGTGTAGCTGTGCCGCCAATCGGATAGCATAAGTAAGCTCAAACAATCTTCTGTAATTACAAATAACTTGAATCCACATGTGCACTTTATGTCCGCTGATATTCCCTAATGCTGAAAAGAAAAAATCATTTGCGCTATTAGTGAGCAACGCAGTTAGAGGAATTATGCGCGGTTGGCCACACAGAATTAATTTGCTTCAGGGGCAATTTCATTTAAGAAAAGGAAAATAGAAAGAACCATTCTGATTCACTACAGCGCCTAAACGAGTGAATCAGTTAAGCTTTTCGGGAGTAAATAGGAGGGCTTATCTAACGGCGCAATTTTAACTATGACTGATTAGATGCAGTAAGTTTAATATCTAATGATAGCCATTAAACGGCATGATAAGCAGAATATAAAATCCTGTGATGTGGTTTCACAATTACACTGGATGAAGCCTAACCGTTTAAAAGTATGGCGTCATGACCAAAGACCCATGAGAATATAGCGTTAGTGTGTGTATGTATAAACAAATCTTAAAGGCAGCCATGGTAGCTGTTAACCTGGTTTATAGCCTGCTTGTTCTTGTTTTTGTCCTGTTTCTGTGGTTTTACTGAGAGGCGCACAGAAGCAGAAAACAGAAAGTGTTTTCTTTAAAAATTCGGAAAGGAACCCGACTTTTCTGCCCGTTATATATTTCAAGAGCTGACGCACTAATACCTTCGTTGTTTCTTCTGATTCTCTTGTTCAGCCGAGGCTCACTGTAAAGCAGGAGAAGGGCTTTTAGACCATTGTGGATAAATGTGAGGAACAGTGTGAAAGCCCAGATGAAGCATGTGGGGTTTAAAATACCTCCAGCACATCATGTTTTTGGAATCACTTCCAGCTGTTTCTCAGCCACTAATGGCACCTTGGGCCCACTCTGCTGTTTCAGTGCTGGCCAAGTCTCCCACCACCCCCATCCTAACTTCTGTTCCAAATCGAGGAGGCTTTCAACTACTGTGTAAGAAATAGATTAAACTCCCAAAGAGTTGTTTGGTGATGAATGCAAGTTTGCGTCACTGCTGAAGATAAATAGCGTGCAGGGGTGCCGTTAGCTTCACACGCGGAGGTGAAGCTTCTAATCTCCATTTTCTATTATGGATGTGAATTATGGGAGTTTGGTGCCCAAAAAAAAGGATTTTTTTTTCCACTCTCAGCAGTGTTTGAATCAAAGCAGGAAACCTAAAATTTATTTGAACATGAAGTTCTGTTACAACTCTACCTGTTACCATGGTTAAAGGAAAAACAACCTGGACCCGGTCCTGCAGAGGACCTACAATGGGTGGTGTGAACGCTTGCATACCCATGACCAACTATGCAGACCAGCGGCAATTTGAGGGTTAAAAGGTCAATTGGTGTACCTATCACAGGCTCTACACTCCACAACAATAATTAAAATAATATTTACACATATATTAGATGTGATGTTGGCCTCTTGCATTTAGGAAGAATGATGTCAGAGAAATACAGTCACTCACTATATGTATGTCGACACACCTTGTAAATAACGTGATGATCTCTGTTATTTCGGAGGCTCATAATATGAAGCATAAAAAGCATAAAATCTAAACAGGCAGACTGCGGCAATAGCATGGCAAGCGAACATCTCTATATGCCTCTTTTATTTATATATATATATATATATATATATATATATCAGTGTATCTTTCTGCCCTACTCTCCTTAAACAAAGATAAATAAATACATGGTTTGCCAGCTTTGCTGGAGAGCTTGGTTAGCTAGCACAGAGCCCTGACCTAAACTGTAATGCAAGCAGTGAGGCCAGGCTTATCATAGTCCAAAATCTAGTGAAAAGCTTCTCAGATGAGTGAAGGCTGGAGTGGCAGCAAATGAAAAACAAACTAAGTACTGGTACTCATGATTGTAGGGTGTAATTTTTAAGTGTTCACACTTTTCGATCTAAGGCTATGCAGGAACAGGTTGTGTGTGTGTGTGTGTGTGTGTGTGTGTGTGTGTGTGTGTGCTCTCTTTCTAGAATTGGATGTCTGAAAACTTGTGTGTGAATTCTTGCATTTACCTGCAAAAATACGGTATCTCATTTATACGCTATGTAAATGATAGTTTCTTATAATTTATACTATAAAAACAGTGCCAAACAGACTCTCAGTTCGCTCCTGATGCCACGTGGCAAAATGGTGATATGGAATATTTGTGCTGAAATCAAATTACCATGTGTGGTGAAAACAAAACAAAGCGCATCATGTAAGACACACCATACCTGCTGTAAAGCTAAAACGTCTGAAAATCTGCTGAAGATGGGTAGGTGGTTCAAAGTAATAAGCAAACAAAAAAAAACATGCAGTTGCTTAAGCTTGAGATTGTGGTTGTCCTTACCTGGCCATTCTGCAGTTTTACAGAACCTGAACAAATGTGTTCTGGTTCTGAACCAAATGCCAAAGATTCCCCAGTCTGGGTGTGCAAAGATGGCAGAGACGTATCCAGACAGATTTATGGCCACAATAAAAACAAAAGGCTCTACTAAGCATTAAATCAGGGAGCTAATCACTTTTTCCTTTTATTCTACTTTTTCATTTTGCATTCATTTCAGAAAGGTTTCTGCAAGGCGAATGTGTAAATAAAGCTGTGAAAATATGTTTTTTAATGTACATTGATTTCTTGATGTTTCTAAAGGTGGTGGTTCAATAAGGCTTCTCGTACATGATGACACCACTGCAAATAAAGGCTGACTGTCAATGGCAGGACGATTTCCCACTGATAAGCACATGGAAATGGAAATGGCTGTTCCTGTATTGTAGTTTGTTTACTCTGTTTTCTAATGCTCAAGCCCCCCGTGGGGCAATCGTGGATCAAGTAGCATCAGTGAAACAGAGTAGGTTTGGTCACATTTTGGTTGGTGGAATACGTTGAGTCCAGCACGGCTGGGTCTGATCCTCTCGTACCTGCACCAGTTAAGAAGACATCCAATTTTATTTCCTTAACACAATCCTCAGTCTTATGGTAATAATGCTAAAGCTAATACTAAGTTTATGAGTAGTTAGCGCAACAGAGACTTCAACAAGTTGATTTCAGTTCAGTGTTTATGCTTGGAGTTTCATATATGATATAGTTTCCATAATAAAATATTCAATCCATTACATTAATCAACGCTAATTAAGCTTACATCTTTACTGGCGCTGTAAGAAAGGTTTCGATGTGTTGTTCTGCTACGCCTGCGTTTGTCTCCGCTGCTCCTACACAGCCTGACGCACTGAGTGTTCTGATGAACTCAAGTTAAGCTTTGTTTGTGATGTGATCATTAAATAATTAATCCTGTACAACACTAATGATTAATGCAATTAGTAGGTGTAATGAGCTAGTGAAAATTGTCCATACCCAAAGTCACAACGGCAGAATGCAAATCACTTACTAGTGCTGCAGTAGCTAAGAACACTAGCTAGGCCATCAGGACACCAAAGGCTTGGAGTGGAGATGAATGAAGAGCCAAATGACAGGGTCTTGGTTCCATGAGAGAAGATTACAGAGGCTTTCTCTAACTTCCTGCTGATGCATAAGATTGGAATATGGCACTCATTGGTCGTCATGTCAGCACATTTAGCCACGTACGCAGGTGAGATCAAACCATAAGTTTGTCGAATAAATGGAAGAAGGAACAGTATTATTCACGCCTGTAAACGGACAATACTTTGACTGTGTAAGCGTTACCCCACCAACGCAAGGGCTGAGGTTTGATTCCCAGTGATGCCTTCAGACCTGTTTAGGCATCTTACAGGCATGGTTGGCTTTTTTGGTGGGATTCCTTTCCCATTCTGACAGCTTACAAAACTCCACACTACTTAAATAACACCCAGTGTTTCTGGAGCCACTTTAGCTTCATCATTAATATCCAAAAATGCATATTTAGTTAATACGTAATGAGTTTATAATGATCACGAGTAAAACATATGAATACGTTTAGCTCACACACTGACAGGAGAGATTTGGAGTGTAAAGATAGAGGCACGATCGACCGCGCCTATGGCTACTTCACCCAGAGCTAGCTAGTGATTCCTGTATTGGGTTAGGAACTGGCATTAGCCAAGAGGGCTGCCCAGCGGCACAAGGTGTAAGCGCAGTGGCCTCCAGAGATAACCAGTTCAGTCCCAGCCTTGAACTCCTTCCTGTGTGGAGATTGCATGTCCTCCCTGTGTCTGAGTCAGTTTATGCAAGGATTCCTCCCACATTCTTAAGACGTGTTCAGTTAACTGCTTCTTCTAAATTGTGTCTGACTAGTATCGATCTAACTTCGCTTCTGCCCTAGTTAATGGAAATTGAAGCTGATGCAATGTTAAATACATAAAAAATAAACAATATTGAGGCACTGTATCTGCCTGAATCTGAGAAGTGATTTTGTTTGATTAAGTGTTATAATATCTAGTATGTGTTCCCCAAAACGGGCAGCACCATGGCCACCATTCGGTCACCTCACAGCTCCAGCATCCCTGATTCGATCCCGATCTCAGACTCTCTGAAAGACAGTTTCTCCTACATTTCAAAGACACGTGTGTTAGGTTAATTGGTGTTTCTAAAGTCCCCCAAGGTGTGATTGTATATGCCCTATGATGGATTGTTGCCCCGTCCAGACTCGTTCCTGCCTTGTGCCCCCGGCACTGGCAACCCTGATCAGGATTACGACAGTGAATGAGTGAATGAATGAATGAATGAATGAATGTTCCCCTTAGCATTCGACTTACATTTATGATAATTTTTTTTTACATTTATCATTTTGTCATAAAGCATTTTTTTCAAACTGACATTTTGGCCTCTTTGTGCTCTTTATTACCGTAATATACATGTATTTTTCCAGTATTTTGGCACTTTTCTTTTCCCCCATGTCACAAACCCATTAGCCTATGAGCAATTCCAACATGGTAAGTCATAGGTTCCCATAATGTTCCGCAGAAGGAAAATCTTTATGAACTGAAGATAATTACATCCAGACAGGTCCAACCTGATGGACAATACGCCAGTGAGCAAACCCAACTGAACTAAAAAGAAGCTAACGCTAACCCCTATTCAAAGTCCTTATAATACCATGACTCCCTTTGTGGACAGAATCCACAGACGCAGTTTTTCCATTCCAGTTCCCACTTGCTTGAGTCAGGTTATCGTCTGATATGACCTGGCTCATGATTCTTAAGGCCTAGACTAAACTGCCTATAGATCGCATCGTTTAAGATGTAGCTATAGAGGTTTTCTTTTCTAAACTAAAACGCAGCGGTGCTTTATGTTTGTCCATGTCAGAATGCACTCATGTTCCTGTTTGTTTGAACGGGATTATATCAGACACTTTAAGAGAGAGAGGCTATCCTTGACATCATTAAGCTGAGACAGTTGAGATAACCTCTGACACCATGCAGAATCAGAGAACAGCTTTACTGCTTGGTTTAACACAGTCTCAGAGTATACGTGCTCCATACTGTAGTTCAAATAAACTCAAAATGACTAGTCCAAAATGTTAGCGTGTGTGTGTGTGTGTGTGATTGCATAAAAAGAGTAATATGGGTTTTTTATTGTTTGCTGTAATCTTTTACTTAGCTTGTCTCTAAAATATGTCCCTAACCTATTTACAATGGAAAACTAGCCAATACAGCAATGGATAAGTAACTCGAACATAATGTGTGAGAGGAACTAGGAAAATATACACACAACTGAAGTGCAGCTGTCTGGTGGTTTTCACCAAATTACAACCATTTTGCTTGGTGGTTTTCACAAATTACAAGCACATGGATTTGGTTTACCTTAATAGATCTAACAGAGGCTTTACACATTTTCAAACGTTGGGACCTTCATCTACATTTGAAATGGGAACATCCAGACTGAAATACAGCAGAAGACTATAGCAGTGAAATAATCATTGCTTTTTTCAGTCACACCTTCCGACCCTCACAAGCACATTAACCATGAGTGCACTTTAATCATGCAGTCTGACTAATCTATCCTGCACGCCTCCTCCTATAAGGTGATGGTTAGCTGCTCACATCAGTGGAACTACAGCGCTCCCATTAGTCCAAATGTGGTATTACAGGTCAGAGAACCAGTATTTCATTCGTCGTTTCTGATGTGTACCAGTGGTGTGCAGTCAAGACTCTTCTAAACAGTCAAATGTCCGTGAAAAATTATAGAGACTGTGGAAAAAAATTAAGGTACCACTCAACCTTTTTTTTACATCAACATATGTACATGTACGGCAGTAATTCCATTACAGGATCTGATGAATTCCAATCCAGACACACCTCGTTCTACTGATTAGGCGATCATCTGAACAAAATCGTATTTATTGAGGAGAAATGCAAAGCATATGAAAGCTGTGGTTAAAATACTGAAATATAAAATTACTCCCTAAAATCCTCCCGTGTTAAAATGGTAGAATTGTTCTTCTGAATAACGAACGGTTCTTTGTATTATGTGTGTTACTAATCGAGGTCTGAGAACACTGCATGATCAGTATATTTTGACCGAATGTCATTAATAACAAATATATGTTCTGGATAAATGCTGCAAATAAATGTGTTTAATAGAGATTCAGCAGTAATTTAAAGAAAGCAATAAATGTGATTATGTGAAGATGACTTATTGCGTTTAATAAAGAAATATTCAAAATAAAATTGTTGATTTTCTTACAATAACAAAAGTTAAGATCTGGGACATATCACGAGGTAACTGAAATGTCAGCCCAAAATTGACACGTTGGAGAAATGTTCATTGTCAAAAGCCTGGGTCCCTTCAACATGGGATAAATCACTGAGGTCACTATTTTTTTCATAGTTTTGTTTGATATGTTTTATATGATAAACAATGTCAAGCTAAACACAAAACATGTTTTAGGTTTGTTGTATCACATAGGAAATTGGAGAAACGATGATTTCAATCCCACTAAAGCACACGATGTTTCATTGAATAATGACGCTCACATTGTGTTGTTTTATCTGAGCTTATTTTCGTTTGTGCTAAGCATCTGGTGCCTCTCATGTCAATACAAAAGCAACACATCATTACTCAGCATTACTCTATCACTTGCCCTGATACGGCCTTTCAAACCGTGCGACCAAATGCCCAGCGACATCAGCAGGGAAGAAGTTTGGGTGTGCAAAGAATTTTTGTTTTCAATTATGTTGCTCTTCATGTTTTTTTTTCAGTCAAGCTGTGTGTAGTTTGGTACCTAGAAAGCTCTCAACAACATCCTTAAGTGACCCGCTAGCAGATCTTCACAGCAAGCTCCACATCACTGATTTGTGGACCAACAAAAATGTCTTGCTTGTAAAATTGGAATCAATTCATAGCTGCAAACATTGTCTCAAATACAAACATCCATCATATGCTGTGTTTATCGTTTTCGCAAAATGTCATCAATCAAAGTTTTGTGTGAAGGACAGATTTTTAGGTCCAGACATATCTGCCTTGGAACCAAATGCTTCTGGAGCAGCCAGTTCTTTTTATTGTAATAGGACTCTCCCATGCACAAAGAAAAGTGTCGGCACTGCTGCATTCCTAGTTACTTATCAGTTGGTACTGAAGGGTGGGCACTGCTATTATGTATTAAAGCTCTGAACAATCCATCGGTGTCAGTGCAGAAACTGAGGTTGCCAACCTGCATGAAGAGGTTCGTCAAATATCCTTGACTTTTACGAAAGGTAGAAATTTTTGTGCCTGGTGACAGCAAACCCTTTACTCTTATTCTAGACCCGAGTACTCCTGCTTTAGCTATAAACACATCCCTGACCAGGTTAAGTAATACTTCTTATTATTCGTGTTAGGCATTGGACAGGGGGAAAATAAGTCAGACTTAATCAGTGGTAGGAGAAAGACAAAGAGGTTGGGGTGACAGCTAACAGTAACAGTGCAAGACCGTGTGATCATACATCTACACTGACAGACAAGGAGCTAACAGCTAAATCAGGAGGCAAGGCTAACAACACAACATGCAAGGCATGGAAAGAGACACCACAAATCTCACCATTTGTTTCATTTTCATTTGCTTTGCAGTCCATGTCCTCCTGTCAATCAGTGTCATTTTTCCCATGTGGTTCATGAATGTTGGTATCTTCATCTGCCTCGTCCAGGCACAATTGTCATTAGCGACTGGCGTTCCACGAATCTTCAGCTATCATGTTGTCATATCGGTACGCTTTAGGCATAATAGTCACAATAATATGGAGGGTTACACAAACCTGGTCTTCTTGTAAGGGTCATCAACCGAAAAACCATACCTTTAAGGAACCACAAAAGATGCATTTTGAAAGACGGGCTGAAAATAGTTTACTAGCCAAAAAAGTCCAGCCACCAGTATCCTGTAGGCAGCCTCCTGTGAGCACTGATGAAAGATTAGAGGGTGAATAACACAAACTGTGCAAAAATAGATGAGCTACTGCTAGGTTGGAGCAAAGCCAAGGTTCTTTCCCGGCAAGAATGCAGGATCCAGCAGCGACTCTGTGGACTGGACTTAATGATGCCTATATTCCATATTTCATCTGTTCATATTTACTTAGTTTCTGTTTTTAACTATTATTATAAGCTTATTTGACTAGATAAATTAGTTTATATCAATGTAGGATGGCTCCCTTTTGGTCTAGATCCCCCCAAGGTTTTTCCTTTCCACTGTTGCACTGTTCCTTTCCTGCTCGCCCTGTAGAATTACAAAGTGCTTCTATATTGTTAGTTCAACTGATAAAATTGTGTGTGTGGTATATAGTGTATAGAATACAGCACACATGCCTGCCAGGTCAGTGTATCACGAGTTAATCTGGATGAAGTTCGGATGAAATATGAAGCACACTTACTGTACATCTGCTTTACGAAGCTCATTTTCCCAATGACAAGAGAACACATAGTCAGGAAACACTGTGGAATCCAATGACAAATCATACACCACAAGATTCCTGTGCATAGAGTCAGCTTTTTTTTTTTACATGTCAGATTCAGTAACTGGCTGTACTCAGACAGAATGATGTTTCAGTTGCCCTGGAGGCAAGAGGTGGGGAAAAATTCCATCAGCAGTCTACCGATCTACTGGCTCCATAGCTGTCTTCACTGGAAGTCGGTCGCACTCCAGTTTCAATGGCTCAGCCTGTAGATCCATATTTAAGACTGAATGAAACAAACCCATTCAGTTTACCCAAACTCAGTCCCCTGCATGAGTTTTGAGCAAGTGCCAGGTTTAAAGGGATTGTTCGGCGAGATTATCTATTAATCAGGGTGTTTAACGAGCACAAGCTGCCACTGAACTGGATCTGGGAGTCAAGTATTTGCTTGTTTAAGTCAATATTCCTTGTTACCAAAAGTAAAACGAAAAGAGAGAAATAACAGTTGCAGCCTGTCCAGCCAAGATGTTTGCCAAGGTCAATTGTAACAGATGTTTGAGTGAGTGCTGGGATGTCTGTGCCAAAAGTCTAGCTAGAGCATTTCATAACAGTATTCTTTTAGGAGCTGAAACGGGACCAGCTCGACTCTGCAGATATATATATATATATATATATACACATATATAAGAAACCCTTAAGTCAGCAGATATTAACACATTAATATTAATGCTAATATAAACCTGAGTGCTGAAATGTCTGTGAAAGAAATTCTGGATGAATTACAGATCACTTTTTGTTTAATTTGGCTAAACGAATGAACACGTTGACCAATCCACTTTGGCTCTTGTTTATACGGGTTTCCAGAAAATAATACTGTACATAAACTGTGTTAAATTTGTCCCGTGCAATGTTTCCAGTTGGGCAGTCAAGCGAACTTGAGCAAACGCACCAAATCAAATGGCCACTGTTCACGTCACACCACTGCAATAACACGAAAAGCGTGCCAGTCTGTTGATTTGCTTACATTAAAGCTACTGAGGGAGCGGCAGAAAACGTTTTAGGACATTAAAGATGAATGGAAGCTAGCAGATACCCAGTTAGGCTAGAGAAAAACAATGTTTGTCACATTTGTCCACAGTGGATCCTTATCCATTACAGGAGCAGCTGGGGCAGTGAGTCGCTCCACAGCAAAGGTAGGATTCACAATAAAGCCTCCTTACTTGAACCTGACTATCATTAGATCTCAAACAGAGCCTGGATTGGTCACTATAGAAGATCGTTCACGACACACCACAGCACAAAGGGCACTCTTTGCCCAGATGCATTATCGTAATAAAAATGCACTCAATCACTGCCAAACTATTCTCTGCAGACGGAATGAGAGAACTTTTCTGTGTTCACCTGTACGTTGACTGTTGATTGTAATGATTGGCACTTCCTCTACTTCTTTACCTGATTTGAAACCCTGTACCACAAATGAGTGGATACATTTTTATACGTTTCATTAGAACCACCAGGCAAAATATCCAGCATCTCCGTGACCAGTGCAGATTTTATGACATATGATTTATGATCTATTGTTGGGGCCATGTTTTCTTTCAAAGAGCCAGCAGCTTGTTATGGTCTGTAAGCACTCTTAACTACGGACTACTTTCCTTAGTTACACTATTTCAAATTACAAGGTTCTCACAGGGTGATTTGTCTACTTGATCTGGAAAGTATTATGCCATTCTTTTAAATACGCTAATCTCGTTTGTTTGAGGTGTGTTTCACAAAGTTCAGCTTTTATACAAAAACAGTTTTGTGCCATGCAGAATCTTTGTACAGGACGTTGTATTTGGTGAAGATCCTAAAATGCGATCCCAGGGTAGTCTTTGATTATGTGGCTCAATGTAGCCTTTTGTCAGAACATCCTAGACTAAGTCAGTTCGGTTTTATCATCAGACACTTTTCCCTATGTTTTTTGTCACGTTTCATGGTCAGCATGGTTTCTACATACACATGTAAATGCTATTACAGTGGTCATAAAAATCACCGAAGGAGTACTGGACTAACATGGTAACAGCCAGTGCCTTTCTCTGGTACTGCTGATCTTGGATGTGCCCAATTAAACGCAATGTCCCACAGAAAACAACAATAAAGGTTGACTTTGTGAAACTGCAGTAAACGCTGCCACTGCAAGCTTAGCGATTTGACTCAAGGGTTGCTGCTAATGCACTGGGTTGTCGTTGATGTTTTCATTACATCAGGTCAGTGCAAACAATGTGGAAAAAGCAAGTTTAACTCGTCCTCTTATGACGGAGCCACCAGAGCTGCACCAAAAATTAAAAAAAACCTCAGTATCTTGTTGAAAGTGAGGCTTCTGGATCGCGCTCACTAAAACTAACGAGATGCTTTTATATACACTGTACAACTTAGCTGTGTATGTACACACGTTTACTTCCTCATGCTGTTTAGAAGACGGTGCCAAGTCTTGTCAAATAAGTGGCCTTTCGAGAGAAAAAAAAATGTCAGATTGCTGCAAAACCCAGCATTTAGTGATGTCATAGGCATATATGTAAACGGTTACAGCTGCGGCCTGATGAGATATCCGCAAGAATCCCCTGCTGTCTATAAAAAGGTTCTCAGAAATGATTTCTGGGTAGTGTACCTCTTAGTGAGAGATACTTGGCAGACATTGCGTAGAGGATCACTGGACTGAGAGAAGCAGGATGATAGTTTTGACGTATTGGCTGTGGAGGCCTTATGGTGAGCATTATCAGCATATATAATACTGTAATATTGTAATCACGCACATGTATGATCTTTTTAACTCACAAATATAACGTTTCATTCAATCCCAACAGCTCCTTTTTGGTTGGTTGACTGGCCGTGAGATTACAGGGCATTCAGAGGTGCATTCCGAAAAAGATGCATTTCCTCAGTGCTGTAATCTCAAAACGGCAACGATACCCAGAATTAACCAACTCCAGCAGGGGAGCCACCGTGCCCCCCCCCCCCAAACACACAGCAGAAACACAGAGGTTGGTCCAGCTGTGAAGCATATTCTCCTGGAGAAAGGGCGAAACGTCCACACCTGTTAGCATAACGTCGGAACACCACAGCTTGGCATGTTTTCACTAGCTCCATCATGTCGGCCTGACTACCAAACTCGTTCTCCAAATAAACACTCTGTCAGCGTCATGTCTGCTGGAGCTTACTGGCTTCTGCAGTTTTTGAGGCAGGCCCTTTTTACATGGCCCGAGTCCCCCATAGAATTGTTCTGAGAGGAAGAAGAGGTCTGTCTGAACCCCCAACCGACCCCCCCAGGCACAAACTCGTACTAAACACTTCACAGTATGCCTGGAACAATTCTCAGGACAGTGATTATGAATATGGGATATGTTTGCCCTTCTAGAAGCATGCTCATGTGTGTGGAAGTGTCGAAGCTATATGCACACAGTACGCGTGCATCGGGGGGAACGTTATCTACTTAGGTTTTCTAGCCTTGACTTAGAGACGGAGGAGTGTTTTTTAGTGCTTGATCTCCAACTGTGTATACGTGTGTGTTCAGGATTCCATAAATCTCTTCAAATGTCCCACGACTATATTTTTGCACCGTGTTTAGTGATACAGAACAGTCTCGGCGAAAGTAAATAAGCCTCCGACTGAATTCTCAAGGTCCCCACACACTCCGTGTTGCGGAGTGAGCATTGTATAATACCCGAATCAGCGAATCGGCGAAAAAACAGTCCTGGTAAAAAATAGAATACGTTTCCTTTTCCATGGCATTAAAAGCTACCCTTATAGCAAGTGAGTTAGGCGAGTTTGGGGCCAAACCTGCCTTTTCCCATGGCCCTCATACTGCTATGGAATCACAACAATTAATATAACTTAATATTTCTGCCAATACACAGCCATTAAATGTCTGCTGAAGGGGTTTGAGAAAATAGTTTGTGCGTACCTGCACTTGTATCTATCATAGGGGTGTTAAAAAAGGTGATTAATCAGACCAAAGAGGTGTTGATTATTTGTCTATAATGACTTTTCTTTTTCCTAGTTATGTCTGCTCACAGAGGTCAGACGGATGGTGTGAAGCCCTCGAGCTAAAAACACTAAAACTATCAAAATCATAAAGGCTACATAAAGTGGCATAAAGAAATCAGATTTTGATGTAACATCCTGTATACAACTTCCTGTTTGTTTGTTTATCAGACATGCGTCACTGTAGGTGCGGTATTTAAGTTCTATTTTAGATTCCTAGACTGTTGTTGCGCAGTGTTGTGTAGCAGATCTTTCAAAAGTTATGTGTTAATTGAAATAAAAATAAATAAATCTGTCAGGGCCAAGTCTGGTTTATTTCCAGACGGCAGCTACAGTACGTTTTTCTACACTTCGGCAGATGTGTTAAAGCTAAGAGGAATATTCTAGAGTGATAACCCTAAAACATTTACGGGCGCTGTCATCGTCCAGGATCACACACTTTAAATTGAATCTCGCTTGGATGGTGGCTGGTGCTATGAGATCCATTTGTCATCTCACAAAGCAGGTAAGACAGATTGAGGGCAGATTTATTAGGTAATGTTGGCAATAAAGTCAGTCTGTGTGTTCTTTGAGAGCCGATTTGTTTTGATTTTCTTCGGTCTGCATTTCGTCGTCCACTACTGACAAAAACATTTGAGTGCATTTACAGGTAAAAAGAGGCAAATACCCAAATGCCATTGCTCTTCATAATGTTTGTTGTATTTCATCAGGCAAATTGCCGTAAGTATTAGTAAGTACCCGGCAGGGAACATGCTGCTTAATAAAGTTAATAAAACAGCAATCATGAGGAGAATTTGGTCTGACAATCGTTTAATCCACGTCTATGACTATCTGCTTATATCTGATACGTCCTGTATGACTTTTGATTGCAATGAAAGCTATTTTGGCACTAAATAAATACAATGAATGGGAAAACTGCTTTAGGAACTGTCAAGCAATAGAACCTGGCTGCTTAAGCAAGTATCTCATAAGCAACTCTCTCGGTCATGTATTAAGATTCTTTCTTGTCTAGTTTGCTGTGATATGAATCTAAAGTTATAACGGATGTTCTTCCACAAGAGCAATGCAGGCTGTCTGCCAAAGTTCTCCTGCCGATTGAATGCTAAAGTCCATTCCTTGTCGGCATTCAGAAGGAAATGGAATACATACTCAATGTTCGGTTCACTTTGTAAATTCCCTCTCTAAACCAGCCTCTGCCGTCTGTTCCTGGATTTATGAGTTTCGTGTTCAAGATCATCTGGGTAAAAAAGATATTAGTACCACAAAGGACCTTTAAACTTTGCTATTACAGACGCAAAATGTGCCAGTGAATTCCGTCTTGGCAAAGATCACCCCTCGTGTGAAATAGGCCCTGCCTACTTTATAACATCAAGCTTACGGCCATTTACTGTTAAAGTTTCCTTGAAGACGTGGAAAAGAAATCGAAAATGCACCATGGCCCCATAAGTCACGTCATTATACAAGGAATGAATAGACTTGTTTTGGTCCGAACTAAATCTTGGGTGACATTTCACTACAGATTCGAAAGTGCTTTCAGATTAGGAAGCTAAAGGCTATCTGAAGGTCTTATCTCCTCCATCCTCTGCTCATCCTCCAGAGCTACAGCCTGGGAGGGTCTGCTCTGATAGCACATAGTAAATTAGCCTGGGTGTAAGAAGAGACAAACAAGCATATCGTGACCCTTCCGGCAGTTTGGAGATAAGGGCTGCTAGCACTCATGTGGGAGAAGGAGTGAGCGCACTGTCACAGCTGTGGGCATAGGTGAGTTCAAAATATTTTCCCTTAAACACTACCATGATAATGCAGAGGGACCATCACTTTAGCCTTATTTTTATTCGCTGATTTGTTCACTTTTCAAACCTGATTAATCCTATCCAGGATGGAACTGAGCCAGGGCCTAACTGGCAACACGGGGGATAAGGATGGAACCGACTCTTAGATAGGGTGACAGTCCATCACAGGGCATGATTTGCACACACAGAGGCAATAGGTGATGCCCATTTTTTGGAATGTGGAAGGAAACAGAAGTACCTGGAGAAACCCACAGGAACACAGGGAGAACATGCACAACACTGGGCTGTGGACTAGATGGTCCAGAGTCCAAATCCCACATCTGTCACTGCTAGGTTCTTCAGCAAAGATCTTAACCTGACTGATTCAGTTATGGGTCGCTTTGGGTAAGAGCGTCTGTTCATGGCTGTCTGTGGAAATGAAAATGGCCAGAAGATACACACAGAAAATTATAGAAATGTTTAAAAACAAAGTACCTCACAGACAGCTTGGACGGGATCTCCATATTTCTTCCTGTGCTCTAAATTATGTCATTATTCAATTTCAGTGCGTGAGGGATCACGGGTGCAAGCTTCGATCTCTCAGGCGGCACTGCATTAAAAAAAAGGCATTTAACAATAGCTGATATAAACAAATTTGCCAAGGAATTACTTTTGTGAAACCTTTGTGAAGCACCACAGTACAGAGTTACATTTACAAATGGCACCTAAAACTTTACTGTGGGAAAAAGAATTGCTCAAATGAATGATTTTTTTGTGCTCCAGATAAAAACGATCTCGACAGTTATCCACAACGAGTCCAAAATCCAATATCTGTCACGGTATGAGCTTGCCTTGAGATTGACCGGCATCCTGTCAAAGGGGACCCTTTGTGACTGCACTGCCTTCTCCAGACATGCAGTATGTGCCAGAGCCACGTGAGCCTTACCAAGAATAGGTTTCAAACACAGGGAGAAAAAAAAACATTTCACGGTAATAGGTGGTTGCAAAAAAAAAACAATGGCCACTTATGAAAGCCACACTGCTCACAACGATTAATTCAATAATAAAACCTCTCCTACTTTTTGCGAGCAGTATATTTTTCAAGGCTATTGCTGGACAAACCGTGTACAAAAACCCTTTGCTTATCTCCATCCTCCCTTCCTTCCTTTATCAAAGAGAGATTGGCCCTGGCTAAGTCCTCGGCACCTGGTCGAGCAGTATAATCAGCCAGTAATGGTTCTGAATACTGATGCTCAGATGTACAGGCCATGCTGAAGCCTCCCCTACCTCAAGTCCAAAACCCCCTTTGTTTTCCCCTCATCTTTTGTCTGAGCCTTTTGTGGGCCACATAAAGGAGACATGCTAAGCAGAATGCGTTTTTGATCAATTAATTACAGCCAAATGAGGGCTTTGGGCCTGGGTGAGTTTCATCCTCTTTAGAATTATGGTTTAATCAAACTAAATCCTTAGACGGAAGCTTAACTGGACATTCCAACACGCTGCAAATCAACATCGTCTTAATAAATCCTCCTTGTTATTGGGAAGGTTTTTTTTTTCCATTTCCATCCAGTGCCGCAATAATTCCAAATTAATACCAATGCGGCCACAAGTAAGTTGGAGAAATTTGAATGCAATGTTTGTTGCAAAGGTCTTTCATAATAGCCTTACAGCATCGTGAATGAACGTGTCTTTAATATCGCTGGCAATGAAATGTACCAGATATTAATCGCATGTACTTGTGTATTACATAAATGGAACCTTAACAGGACACTTTTATATAACATAGCATGAGCAAGGCGCAACACATAGTCAGCCAGCTTCTGGTTCGTCATTCAGCTCGTTAGTGAGCTATAATTCTTCCACTAGTTATCTGCCTTTCCTTAAACAAGTCACAGTCTAAAATCTAAGATAACGTGTAATTAGACACTGTTTGTATAAGCACCACATGTAATGTTTACAAAATTCATCACATGCAGCATTAGTAATATATCAACAGTATTTTCCCAGACAGTAAAAAAAAGTTTTGGTTTATCATGAACCGTAATCTTTGACATCAAGAACAGCAGGTTTTTGGAGCGGACTCACAAAAGAAAAACATACAAATTTCATTTTGGGAAATCAATGACTGGATGCTAAGCTCTGTCTGTAACGCCTAGTAATCACATCGTGATTGGCCCTGGCAGGAAATGGCGTCTGCTGTCGTTCCCTTACATTGTGGGTTGGTAAAGACAGGTCCTGGGACGTCTGTGCCAGAAACAGCATAAATCTGAATATGTGCCTTCCTAAATTAAAGAGGCTGCCATGCTTCCACTAATTATATTCCAATGATATATTACATTTAGATCATTATTTGCCGCAACCGTAGTTTCTCGTGCTGCTGCCATCGCACTCAGGAGATATTTATTAGTTCAATGATTTTAGGATTTAAAATGTTAATAATTTGAGTAACGTTTTCTCCGAAACCAAAGCCAAATATGGAGGAACCAGATTAGCACTGCATCCAATATCCTGTATCCTGTGTGTCGGGGTAGAAAGTGAAAAAAGAATCCACTGTCCAATATATGCGATTTCCATGGAGGGTTGAAGTTATAAACTAGATGATCTGCAACCTGTAGATTTACCCTTTAGATGTCGACCAACCAGAAATATCCAGCCAGCAGCGTCGTGTGAGTACTGATAAAGTATTAAATGATGACTAACACAAACTGTGCCAGAGTAAGAGCTGGGTCTGAGTTCATTCTGAGACTAGTAGTCCAAACCCGAAAGTGACTGAGACGAGAGAAGATTAAAGAATTAAAAACGAAAAATGTATAATATTATTATAATTATTAATAAATAATAGTATATTTTGTCCTAGATTCTGTAAAATATAACATTAATTATATATATAAAGAGCTAAAATCATTATTAATTATTACAGTATACATAACTAAGCCAGTGGAACTAATTAGGGCCTCATTTATTCGACTTAATTACAATAACAGTTCAGTAACAGTGGAGAAACGTTCATTTTATAATTAACGTCCTCTCACAACTTCCGAGTCCCGAGACCGAGTTCAGATGAGTTTGAGATATTTCAAAATGAATATGCAAAGATCAAAAGGAAGCTCGATCTTTGATCTGTTTTTTTTTTCTTACAGCAATATTCGAAAAGCAAACAACAAGTCAAGGAAAGTTGTTCTACAGTGCAAATGAGATGCACAAACAACTTTTATTTAATTGGTGAAAATGCACTACAGTATGCAGTCCGTTATCTGCTGAACACTACAGAACCCGTAGAATCTGGGCTGAAGAGCATCATTATAGGACCTGTGATAAATGGTCAACTGTCCTAACTGTCCTTGATTTTGGAATATCCCCTAATTTATGTGAGCAGTGTAGTACCTGATTTTAGGGGGTAACATAACATAAATTACAGTTAAATCCGGGTAACGGGGGCACATCGGGACGGGACGGTTTTGGTCCTAATAAGCGGCTGGTACGATTAATCGAACATGCCCTATGTTAGAAGACGGGACGTGCTATAATTGATGTAACATATTAAATGTTTATTAAACCTTTATTGTACGATTTACACGTATAGCG